>LAPY01001031.1:75841-88026 GCA_000970635.1 Eragrostis tef | reverse complement strand
CGTCTAATCACGGCTTAATTATCTTCATTAGATTCGTCTCGCAAATTAGCTCAGAGGTTCTATAATTAATTTTATAATTATATTTTATTTAATACTCTTAAATACCAAGATTCTTCGTCCTAAACTTTAGTTCTAAACGAAAACGAACAGGCGATTACAATGGGCACACAACTTGTTTGTATTTGATCCCATTAACCGGACCAGATCTAGCTGCAATACGGTTGAGATCAGCTCCGATTTCAGCAATTGACACCAGCATACGATTACTAGTATAAGAAAGTTCCTTTTTTTTCCCCTCAGTAGTTGTCATGAATCATGATCTAGCCATAACGTTTGACTTTGACAAGGGACAACTCTACTGCACAAGCATGATTGCCTCAAAAGATATTTCATACATGAACCGAAAAGAAGGAATTATTCTCTTTTTCCCAATGTTCTCTGGCATGAACTTTCAAAAATTGTACAATGCTAACATACAGCAAGCACTGTTCACCAACAGATTGTGGTATCAGTTAGTGGTCTACTCTGAAACAGCACTTTTGTAATAAGGGCGCCAAATGAAAGATATACTCATTGTTCTTTGGCATTAAGTTTCACAAAATTGCTCAATGTTTATAGAGCTATACAACAAGCACTGTTCACCATAAGACTGTAGTATCAGTTAGTGGTCTACTCTGAAACAAGACTTTTGTTCTACACCAAGAAATAAGGGCACCAAAGAAAGATATAATCAATATTTTTTACCAGTAAAGAATGATGATTAAGTATAGACAACAGATTTTCTTTTGTAATCTGTCAATTACAACAAATTTGTTGACATTTCATATACACAAGAGCCCTGCTAGAAGGCTTCTTCAAGCTTGAAGCTAAGAATGAAATGACCTTTCTGTTGAAAATCAGTAAAATTTATGGGCCCTTAAATATGAATACTCAACCATTAGGTTGAGGACTGACAACAGAAGGCCAAAGTAAACAAAAGATGGTGACCCTGTTTTACCTGGCTCGTCAACTTGTGGCTCCCATACGCAGAATTTTCACCAGTTTCATTTTTCCTTTCTTTTCGTCTTCATGGTTGCCATCAGAGGTGGTCCAAATGCTTGGCGGACTCTTCTAGCATCAACAGATAACCTAAGGACGTGTTTGGAGGGCAAAAGGGCAAACAATTCACCTTTTCCCATCAGACATGCATTTGGCATTACTATACAGAATGATGACGTAGTTACAGATGGGTAGGTGCTGGAAGCTGCGAAGGCACCAATGCAGTCATTTTTCTTTTGTTTACACTGTAAGCTCTTATATCTCCATTTAGTCATCTGTTTGTTGTTCCCGCTTTCTTGTAGACTGGGTGGCAGGCGTGTTTTTCAGTAACGGTCTTAAGGAAGCCATGATATCTGAAAATGATGGCCGCATCCTTGGATCTCTACATAGAACAAAATCGCAAAGAAACCGAGACACTAAATTAGCACAAACAAAATCAAAAGTTTCACAACAGACCTGAGACACTACATTCAGACAAATAGAATACTGATAAAGGCAGATAAGACGAGTCCCGTATTTCTAGTAACAAACATTACAGTTAACTTTTCAGAATATCTATTTTTTCTTAAAGTATAATGTAAAAAATCTTGTTTATACATTTGCAAATAATGAGCCTTTTTTTTCAAAAGATGCTACAAATAAGCATTCACTGAATGTCGGATGACAACAAGTTGCCTATACCATTTTATGTTAGTGGAAATGTAACCAAAATTTTACCAATATATGATCTATATAAAATAATAAATAACTACACATGTCACCAATAGAAGTTTATGATATATAACTTTCGAAACACCATTAGAGTCCAGCAAGTTAAAGCATACTAACGTTTGCCAGCATCTCTCGATTATCTTTGCCACAGCAGGATCCACATTGCTTGGAATTGTGAGGCGTCGCTGCTGAAAACCAACAGCCCCAACAACCTGCATGGGATTCATGCCTTCCCATGGCTGTGATAATGTACAGAGTTCCCATAATATAACCCCATAGCTGAAAACGTCACATCTGAAAAATAAATGCATAAAGCATTCAGCAACCACAAAACCATTTGGATTCAAAGAGAGGAACAGGAAAAAACCTACTTCTCATCTGATGGTTCATTTCGAAGTACTTCTGGTGCCATCCACTCCGCCTACATTTGATGCAGTGCAAGTAGTTAGCAATCTTTGGAAGTTTTAAGTGGTACAGGATGGACAAAAAAGGCCAGAACCAGCTAAATATTTTTGCAAATGTGTCATCATCTAAAAAATCCTTTCCAACAAATTTCATCCTCATGCCAACAGAAATGAAAAAAAGTTAGTTTCACGTATAACTACTTTGTAGTCAAAAGATGAATCAAAAATGCTAGACTGATATCAACACAGAGAACTACCAAGCCCTGAGTTACATTCCCCTTTTTCTCTAGCTATATGTGGTGATGTGCCAATCCTCTTAAAAATAAAATCAAGAGGCATCTTACTTTTTATGAAGGTATGTGTAGCATTATCTACAAATGTTAGCATGATATGTAATAGTAATGAGTTTGAAAATTATGCAGGAGCCGATGCATAAGCTTATTTACACCTGGTGTTCTAAAATATTCGCCTATTGTTTTATTTTTTATGGAGAGGACAGTAAGGTTCTTAAAAATCGAAACGACTGATTTAATATAATCATATTCAAGCTTACCGTTCCAGCTGTCGATCTTGATGAAAGGAAAGTATTATGCTTAATACGTGACAATCCAAAATCGCAAACCTAAAAAGCAGTCAGAAAGTATAATGGTTATATATTTAGAAATGCCAAAAACTTGAAGCATGTGGCCGTTAATGGACCCGTTTATTACCTTCACAACCCAGTTCTTGTCAACAAGTAGATTTGGAGATTTCAAATCTCGGTGAACTATGACTGGCATGCAATTGTGCAAATAATTCATACCACGAGCCTATGGCAAGCAATAAAAAAATATTAAAGATACTTTGAAATTTTCAATGAGAGTGAACAAAAAGTGGAACTTAGGTTTACCACATCAAGTGCCATTCTTAAACGTCGTCTTTCATCCAACTGGTTGTTGGGCCGATGAATCAACCGAAATAAACTACCTCTGCAGGGCCAATAGTACAGTTAGCAAATATACATTTATGTGAAACAACATATCAAGAAATAAATAAGATAGAATAATTTACGGACATAATGACCTACATCTGAATAACGCTTAAACATATTGTGCATATACAGATAGATATACATTTTTTCCCTAATATCTCCCAATTGTTGCTATCATTGTAATCCGTACAACTCAACTCACAGTTAACTAAAGACACGAAATGAAAAGTTGCAAAAGTTTTCAATAAGGGAGCAAAAGGTACCTCGGAAGAAATTCAGTCACAATAGAAAGGTTAGGTACGCGTGTGACAGCACCCATGAAAAGAACAACATTAGGATGACGCACCCTTTTCATTATTCGTACCTAAACAGAAATAAAGAAGGTTATGAAAAAACATTGAAAAAATGGGGCGAAAGTAGATGATCGCTACAAAGTATACATCTCAACAGGTAATTTCGTTCACATCACTGCAGGATGTGAGGCAAAGGCTAACTTATTTTACAAAATATATTTGAAATTTCAAGTATATACGAAAATAGTATTAATAATAAAATAGTATTAATAATACATAGTTTGTTAAAGTGACAGTTTCTAAATACTGTGTAGATCAACACAGCTTGTTTATTATCCTCCATCTCAATTTCTTGTCATAGCATGCTAGATGCCAGCCAAGCAATAAAAGGCTTTTTGTGACCATACGTATTCATATATGAAGTAAAAGCACAAAATTTTGTTGTGTCAAGTCAAACAACTGTTTTGTTCAATATTGATGGTCTGCTAAATTTGAGCAGAAAACACCGCATGGTTTATACCCACACCATATCACGTCAAATGAGCAAGACAAGTCCGACCAAACTAAACCATTGATACAAGAGTTTCTCATATTGGAGCTCTAAATGGTTGTAACTAATGCAAACTTCGCCTCTTCTCTTACACAATTCATTAGAATAAACTATTGCTGTTGGCACTAGTAGTCAAATAGAAAACAACAATATTGAGGGCAAATCCAACCTCAGCCAAATGGAAAATATTTGAGTTCTGCATCCATATGACTTTCTGGGCTCAAAATTATTGGTTCATTCATATTAAGAAAATAAGCATGTCAGTCATAAAGCTAACACTTTTCCCATTTGTGGCCTTCAAATATTTGACATGCAGAATTCACATACCTCGGTTCTAAATTCCTCTAAAGCATCACTCGTAATATCTTGTTGCAAGAATTTCTTGACCGCAACTTCCTACACAGAACAGAAAATTGCTATGATGCAACAGAAGGAGAACAAAATGGAAATGGTAAACATCACTATGATTCACAGAAAAACTGAAAGAAACAAATGAAGGCGAGATGGTTTTTCATAAAGTAGGAGAAGGGGGCCTTATGCATCTGCAGCACAGACAAGGTTAAAAGGTACAGATCCTTCACGACGTTAACGGTGTTTATTCTTCTATAAGAACCTAAACTATCTTCATTACACTGGATCTTCTACCAAAAGTTTAATTTTATTCAAACATAGCCTGGTGATAAATTACGATACCATGACACTTTGGATGGAGTACTTACTGTCCCATGCCATTCCCCTCTGTACACTTCTCCAAAAGATCCTGAACCAAAAAAGAACACAGAGTTGGAACAACAATGAAAATACAAGGCATTGTGGTTCCACTTTTAGGGTATGTTTTGCGTTGTTTCATGCCATGGAAAGACATGTCTTTTAATTGAAAATAGTTTGTAATACTGCAAAGAAATATTTTTAATGCGAAAGATACTGCAAGGAAATCTATAGTTAACATATACTAGAGCTATGAAGAAATTGAATTAATGGAAATCGTGAGGTTGTACCTAGCCCCACACGTTCTCCAAGGGTAATTTCGTCCCACTGGATTTCAAACTCCGAGACATCGTCTAGGGCAATGTCAGATCTCACACTCTCAGTCCCAGTCGACCTGTCAGAAATTCTCTCAGCTTCCTGAGACGCTCCATCTAGTGCATTATCATGCCCCTGATTCGTTTCCAGCTGATCAATATCCCACAAGTCAGGTCTACCCTTCTGATTCGATTTTTTTGATGAAATTGGCAAGCTAAGCAATTGATGACACTGCTTGTTAACAGCGGCAGTGGTGGCAACAACTGCAGCAGCAGTTGCAGCTGCTGTTAGCCTTGGCTGCCGCAACGACCATCGACGATGCAACCACTGCAGCTGTTGCAACAGCAGCAGCTGTAACAGGCATTTGCTTCATAATTTGCAATGGATCTTCCTGGGGAGGTGCGGATGGTTCATACTGCGGTACCAAGGAAGTGGAATTATCCCTGATATTCGAGGCATGATAAATTCCCAATCCCTGAACAGGCTTAAGGTCCAGGGGCGTCCGATAAGGAACAATTGTTGTTTGGAGCTCATGATCAGGATGTGGTAATGAAGGACCATGACTCTGACCGACATGTGATGTGGATTCAAGCTCGTTCATTGTCCTTATCATTTCATCTCTAGTTTCAAAAAGAGATGTGTCATACACAATGAGGTCTTTTGGTTGCTCCATAGATGCTTCTGAAAACAAGTCAGGTGGTGGTACAACTCCACTTTCAAGTAACACAGCATTGATCTTATCAGCTAATTGAGGGTTCTCTTTAGCAGCACTAATCATATACTCTGAGACATCTTTAACTTTCATCCTTCGTACAGCTGGAGTACTGCCTGTCCCAGAGGATGGAGGTGAACTTGATGTTGAATTATTTGATGTGTCCAACTTATCTTTTCTTTTTGTGGTCATGCTGCTGTCTGTATTGATAGATCCATGAGCTATAGGCATATTTTCACTTGTATATCCGCTGACTGATAGCTCCTCAAATGAACTAGATACCCTTGAAATGTCATTTTCAGTCCGGCCAGTTATTGTTCCACATGGACAAAAAAGCCCAGAATCGCTAGGTGCAGATCCTTTTTCAAGCAGTTCGTTATCAAAAGAACCATGCACTGAACTTGAAGCTTCACTAAACGAAGACACCAACTGAGTGTTGCTGTCATCTTTATTATGTTGATTATCTCCAAATAGATTATTATGTTGATTATCTCCAAATAGATTTCCGTCAAATTCTCTACCCAGATCGGCACCATCTGATGGAATAAGAGTGCCAGGATCCGACATGAGATCGACAATGTACTCCCTGCAAATATGTGGAATGTTGCATATGGTCAATATTCGTAACATAATGTTCATATTCCCATCACAAACAGAGGCGTATACATATTAATCTTAACCCTTAATCGGTTAATCCCGTTATCATTAGTATAGTTGAGAGCTTCTGCTATCAATAAAGTAATAAACACAGTACCTTCCATCATTAAATTTCACAAAGTTCAATGCTCCATCATCTGATCCTGTGTACTGCCTTCCTTTAACTAGCCGGCAAGCGACAGCAAGACTGTCAGCCAAAACCTATAAGCGAGTATGCAGATAGCAACACATTGAAGATCAGAAAAGAACAAATCTCACAAATATTGTATTTATGCATTGAACCATTATGTTAAGAGTCCAGGTGAGCAGAGAATAAGCGCATCGTCATGTTTTGGCGTTTTATGCAACTAGTTGAAGAAGAAGAACAAGAAAGTGCTCATGTCAAATTTATGTAATGAACATGAGAAGACATTGCATTTCAGAATGATGGACAAACTTCATGATTGGAAAAAGAAATATAGCTTAGATAGCTGCATATATTGAAGTTTGTACTGACCTTAAAAAGCAAAGCGCGGTGACGAGCCAAACCAACCCTTATCCGACCAAGGGGCATAACTGCACTTCGAATACTGCCTCTTTCAAGTATATACGAAAATAGTATTAATAATAAAATAGTATTAATAATACATAGTTTGTTAAAGTGACAGTTTCTAAATACTGTGTAGATCAACACAGCTTGTTTATTATCCTCCATCTCAATTTCTTGTCATAGCATGCTAGATGCCAGCCAAGCAATAAAAGGCTTTTTGTGACCATACGTATTCATATATGAAGTAAAAGCACAAAATTTTGTTGTGTCAAGTCAAACAACTGTTTTGTTCAATATTGATGGTCTGCTAAATTTGAGCAGAAAACACCGCATGGTTTATACCCACACCATATCACGTCAAATGAGCAAGACAAGTCCGACCAAACTAAACCATTGATACAAGAGTTTCTCATATTGGAGCTCTAAATGGTTGTAACTAATGCAAACTTCGCCTCTTCTCTTACACAATTCATTAGAATAAACTATTGCTGTTGGCACTAGTAGTCAAATAGAAAACAACAATATTGAGGGCAAATCCAACCTCAGCCAAATGGAAAATATTTGAGTTCTGCATCCATATGACTTTCTGGGCTCAAAATTATTGGTTCATTCATATTAAGAAAATAAGCATGTCAGTCATAAAGCTAACACTTTTCCCATTTGTGGCCTTCAAATATTTGACATGCAGAATTCACATACCTCGGTTCTAAATTCCTCTAAAGCATCACTCGTAATATCTTGTTGCAAGAATTTCTTGACCGCAACTTCCTACACAGAACAGAAAATTGCTATGATGCAACAGAAGGAGAACAAAATGGAAATGGTAAACATCACTATGATTCACAGAAAAACTGAAAGAAACAAATGAAGGCGAGATGGTTTTTCATAAAGTAGGAGAAGGGGGCCTTATGCATCTGCAGCACAGACAAGGTTAAAAGGTACAGATCCTTCACGACGTTAACGGTGTTTATTCTTCTATAAGAACCTAAACTATCTTCATTACACTGGATCTTCTACCAAAAGTTTAATTTTATTCAAACATAGCCTGGTGATAAATTACGATACCATGACACTTTGGATGGAGTACTTACTGTCCCATGCCATTCCCCTCTGTACACTTCTCCAAAAGATCCTGAACCAAAAAAGAACACAGAGTTGGAACAACAATGAAAATACAAGGCATTGTGGTTCCACTTTTAGGGTATGTTTTGCGTTGTTTCATGCCATGGAAAGACATGTCTTTTAATTGAAAATAGTTTGTAATACTGCAAAGAAATATTTTTAATGCGAAAGATACTGCAAGGAAATCTATAGTTAACATATACTAGAGCTATGAAGAAATTGAATTAATGGAAATCGTGAGGTTGTACCTAGCCCCACACGTTCTCCAAGGGTAATTTCGTCCCACTGGATTTCAAACTCCGAGACATCGTCTAGGGCAATGTCAGATCTCACACTCTCAGTCCCAGTCGACCTGTCAGAAATTCTCTCAGCTTCCTGAGACGCTCCATCTAGTGCATTATCATGCCCCTGATTCGTTTCCAGCTGATCAATATCCCACAAGTCAGGTCTACCCTTCTGATTCGATTTTTTTGATGAAATTGGCAAGCTAAGCAATTGATGACACTGCTTGTTAACAGCAGCAGTGGTGGCAACAACTGCAGCAGCAGTTGCAGCTGCTGCAACAGGCATATCGAGTTTAATATCGCTGTTAGACTTGGCTGCCGCAACGACCATCGACGATGCAACCACTGCAGCTGTTGCAACAGCAGCAGCTGTAACAGGCATTTGCTTCATAATTTGCAATGGATCTTCCTGGGGAGGTGCGGATGGTTCATACTGCGGTACCAAGGAAGTGGAATTATCCCTGATATTCGAGGCATGATAAATTCCCAATCCCTGAACAGGCTTAAGGTCCAGGGGCGTCCGATAAGGAACAATTGTTGTTTGGAGCTCATGATCAGGATGTGGTAATGAAGGACCATGACTCTGACCGACATGTGATGTGGATTCAAGCTCGTTCATTGTCCTTATCATTTCATCTCTAGTTTCAAAAAGAGATGTGTCATACACAATGAGGTCTTTTGGTTGCTCCATAGATGCTTCTGAAAACAAGTCAGGTGGTGGTACAACTCCACTTTCAAGTAACACAGCATTGATCTTATCAGCTAATTGAGGGTTCTCTTTAGCAGCACTAATCATATACTCTGAGACATCTTTAACTTTCATCCTTCGTACAGCTGGAGTACTGCCTGTCCCAGAGGATGGAGGTGAACTTGATGTTGAATTATTTGATGTGTCCAACTTATCTTTTCTTTTTGTGGTCATGCTGCTGTCTGTATTGATAGATCCATGAGCTATAGGCATATTTTCACTTGTATATCCACTGACAGATAGCTCCTCAAATGAACTTGATACCCTCGAAATTTCATTTTCAGTCCGGCCAGTTATTGTTCCACATGGACAAAAAAGCCCAGAATCGCTAGGTGCAGATCCTTTTTCAAGCAGTTCGTTATCAAAAGAACCATGCACTGAACTTGAAGCTTCACTAAACGAAGACACCAACTGAGTGTTGCTGTCATCTTTATTATGTTGATTATCTCCAAATAGATTTTTGTCAAATTCTCTACCCAGATCGGCACCATCTGATGGAATAAGAGTGCCAGGGTCCGACATGAGATCGACAATGTACTCCCTGCAAATATGTGGAATGTTGCATATGGTCAATATTCGTAACATAATGTTCATATACCCATCACAAACAGAGGCGCATACATATTAATCTTAACCCTTAATCAGTTAATCCCATTGTCATTAGTACAATGGACAGCTTCTGCTGTCAAGAAAGTTAAAAAAAAGAACACAGTACCTTCCATCATTAAATTTCACAAAGTTCAATGCTCCATCATCTGATCCTGTGTACTGCCTTCCTTTAACTAGCCGGCAAGGGACAGCAAGACTGTCGGCCAAAACCTATAAGCAAGTATGAAGATAGCAACACATTGAAGATTAGAAAAGAACAAATCTCGCAAATATTGTACTTATGCATTGAATTGTTACGTTAGTCCAGGTGAGCAGAGAATAAGAATATACTCATGTTTTGACGTTTTATGCTACTAGTTGAACAAGAAGAACAAGAAAGTGCTCATGTCAAAATTATGTAATGAACAAGAGAAGACATTGCATTTCAGAATGACGGACAAACTTCATGACTGGAAAAAGAAATATAGCTTCGATAGCTGCATATAATGCAGTTTGTACTGACCTTAAAAAGCATAGCGCGGTGACGAGCCAAACCAACCCTTATCCGACCAAGGGGCATAACTGCACTTCGAATACTGGCCCTCAATGAATTGCTCATATTCTGGTACTTTAACAGCATACTTTCAGGGTCAAAGACCGGTCCACCCATGTAGTTGGAAACTAAGCTAGCTAGAGTTCGAACCAAAGTGGGGCCAACAGACTCTGTATTTTTCGATCGAAGTTCCACAGTCATGATAAATGCATTTTGTTCAAGTGCAACAAGCTCAGAATCTTGTGTCCTGTTGACCAATACAGCTTCAGTCTTGGCTCCATGTGAAAAAGGCAGTGCTTGTAGTTCCATCAGGGAGGGTATGGTTGACAATGCAGGCTCGTCTCCGGTGGCACAAATGTCATAGAAACCATCCAAGATTTTGTCGTCATAGCTGAGGGCATTAAAACTCTGTGAAGCACGAACAAATCTACCATATGAGGCAAGTAAGAAAATGGTAAGAGCCAGAAATATGTAGGGCGATGTTTTACTTCATGATGAAGGAGAGCATCTTATGGTGGCTATTTGCTACTTCTAGACTGCAGATTTTGAGTGGTCGAGTGCATTGCATATGCAGATCATACTAGAGTATGACCTTAAGGGTGATGCAGAATGGCAAGACGGTGATGATAGGCGAGAGGTCAGATATTAATCACTATAGGCTAAAAGGTGAAGTCATGGAAGATGGAGCTGCAGGTGTTGCTGTGTTTAGTCCTGGCGGCGAGATGGCCTCGTCGGGCTGTTCGAGGTGAGCAGTGAAGGAGACGGCTCAAGTCCGGGTACACGGAGGTTCGCACATGGACAACTTCAAGATGGCGTGCATATTCGTCAAGGTGGAGTTTGTTGTATTTGTGTCGAATATGTGTACACAAGTCGGTTGCAATTAGGACTTGAGTTGTATTAGGTGTAGGAATAGAGTTTGTGTTGGGCTTGTATTCCCGGGCCCATAAATATGAGGGCAGCACTTGTGCAACCGTAACGACAACAGATGTAGTAGGCAAGGGGTAGCGGTGGCTAGGGCGGCGTGCCTTAGGGCAGCCAAGCCATGTACTCCTGGATGCTGGTATTACTTGATGGGGAGGAGCGCCCGTAGTCATGCCCCGAGGATGTAAGCACATCGCTGAACCTCGTTAAAAAACATCGTGTCTTGTGTCGTTCTCTTTTCTGTGATCTTGTGATATGGCGTTTGTGGTCTTGAGAAATCGCTTCCGCATATGATTATCTAACAGTATGGATAGCTAGTAGACTTCTATAGAACAGCTTGGCTGTTCACTATGCTGAAAACCAACCAAACCGTTTCAAAATCAAATTTCGTTTTATGACTGATAGACTAATTCAGGGTTTGCTAAAATAAGTTCGGAGTTACCAGAAAAGGGAAACGTGCATATACCATATTCAGCTAAGTTGCATAACTACACTATACAGAGCTCGGTACGCATTCCACTTGGGGATTGAGTTCAACAATTATCAGAAAGAAGTGAGCCCCGGTCAATAAAACACATAGCAATTGTTTCACCATACTAACGTATGACAAGCCCGATTTGCACTCAAATGTTCAATTAGCATGAACATAGCACGACTGAAATCCTACTGCGGCAAGGAGACAGTCTAGGAGTAGAAGATGAGCTGAGGGGATGGGCAGGCTTGCGTACCCAGTATCTGAAGGCGATGACCTCCGCGGGGGAGCTCTGGAGCGGGCAGGAGCCGAGGCTGATCTGCTTGGCCACCTCGATCTGCATCGCCTCGGGGTCCTCCCGCACGCTCATCTCCAGCGCCAGCTGCATGTGGTACTCCTCCAGGTCCGCCTGCTGCTTCTCCTTCTTCTCCATCGCCACCTCCCTCTTCCTCTCCTCCTCCGCCTCCTTCAGAGTCTCCCGCCTCGCCCTGTTCTCCTCCTCCTCCACCCTCCTCTCCTCAGCCGACGAAGCTAACGCAGCCGCCAACGCCGTCTCCTCCGCCTCCGCCGCAGCCACAGGCGTCGCTGCAGTAGCAGCTGCAGGCTGAGG
>LAPY01001031.1:56387-68167 GCA_000970635.1 Eragrostis tef | reverse complement strand
GCCCCTCCACTTCACCAGCAGCCGCCTGCCGCACGATCAGCCCAAATTCCACCCAACCCGACAGCTCAGCTCGTCGCCGCGGCGCTCACTCGCTCGCCCCCTTCGCTTCCTCCGCCGGCTGATCTCGCTCCCCCCCCCCCCCCCGCCGCGGCCGTGTAACTCCAGCTCGGCCGGCCAGCACCGCTCTTATCCGCATGGCTCTCCACGCCGCGCCGCCGCACTGCGGTCTCTCGTCCTCCGCACCCCCTCGGCCTCAAGCCGGCGGCGTCAGGCCCTTCCTCCGGCCCCGGGGGGCCGCAGGTACCCGATGCTCCTGACCGTATGCTAAAGAGTGCGCTTCACTCGCATATTTGTTGTTACTGTTAGCTGCTACGGTTGCTGTTCTGCTAGTGATCGGGGTTGTGGTCTGATACTTTATGCTAGCATTTTACTAATCTGTGGTGCTAAGAGATGGGAGTTGGGGACTTGGAGTGGGAGGAATGAGTGAATGACCGAATGAGGACACTGTTATGTGAGTAGTAACTGAAATGCCAGCTTGGTGAGTGACTGGACACATGGCCTTGGTCTGTGCCAATTGACTGTCTCTACGGGCATTGACTTTGTATGACCTAGAAATTTGTACGACTCAGGGATGTTTGGAGTAATAATGTTTAAGCCACCAGAGGTGTAGCAAGAAGTGGATTCGGTTTAGACTACTCTGTGAATCGTGCAGTCTTTTATTTCCATCATATATTACAAAGTAGGGTGTGGGTTGCTCGTGTAATCGGAACACCGGTGGTATGGTTTTGTATGGGAACATATGGCACGCTCTGTTAAAGTTGGTTCCACTACAAGGGTTGGATTGGATCCACAATGTGCAGCGCTGTGAGTATAAGCATGATGAACAAAATTACTGCTCTAATGTTCAGATGAAATCTCAATGGTTTTGCATTGTATGAGTCTGACATCTACATGAAACATGAGTCGAGAAATTTAGAATTAGAGTGCTCTAACATCTACTTATTGAGTCGCTTTCCTTCTGTTTGCTGCAATGAGCTTATAGTGGTGTCTCGTTGCATTTGCTGCGTTACTGTTAAATTGCACCTTCTGTTGTCGCAGTGTTTCCTGAAAATTACAGCAGCACCAGCGTATCACTAGTATTTTGGCCTCTTCTCTGATCTTTAAATTTTTCTGTGCACTGAATTTGCTTTTGCTGTATGGATCGGTGCTCCCTTTACCATAGAAGGTTTTTGAAGAGCAGAAATATCCCTTAGTTTCTGATCTAACATTTTGATTATTTTGATATTATGCTGCCAATGCCAGAATATTTGATATGGTTCTTGTTTGATTCAATTTTCAATGTTAGTTCGTACGAAAGCGGCCTTAAGCGGTGATGGTGCCCCTGGAATTAGCGATTCTCCACATGTGGTGTGTTTTGGAGAATTGTTGATCGACTTTGTTCCAACCGTCAGTGGTTTGTCGTTGGCAGAAGCACCAGCCTTTAAAAAGGCTCCAGGTGGTGCACCGGCCAACGTTGCAGTTGGAATAGCTCGTCTTGGTGGGTCATCAGCTTTCATTGGAAAGGTAACATACTCGTTTTTGTTCTAGCTACTAGCTATCCTTATGACTCGAACAATTGCAGTCACGTGTGAATGCACTTTTTGTTGTAGCATGGCAAAATTACTGGCAGTGCAAATTTATTTATTACTTTACATTTAGGCATACTCCCTCAAATTATCCTTAACAATCATGTGCTATTTTCATTGCACAATACATTCATTTATATTCCTAATAATTGTTTGCTGCCTATCACTTTCATGTTCCAAATTGACCAGAGCCCTGTTTTTCATCATCATGTAGTTTTTTGTGTTTTTCATCATTATGTAGTTTTTTTCTTGGAGTCCTACTCATAATTTGCACATGCAGGTTGGTGATGATGAATTTGGATATATGCTATCAGATATATTGAAGAAGAATAATGTTAACAATCAAGGATTACTATTTGATCCTCATGCTAGAACAGCGTTGGCTTTTGTGACACTCCGAAGTGATGGTGAACGCGAATTTATGTTCTTTCGTAATCCAAGTGCTGATATGCTACTCGAAGAGAAAGAGCTTGACCTTGATCTTATAAGAAAGGTGCAAAAGTGTAAAAAAGTTGCCATTTTGATAACACCACTATTAATTTTTTTAATAATCTTATTGGTAACAAACTGAAAGTAACCTAATTAATCTTGTTATTGTAGGCAAAAATATTCCACCATGGGTCAATAAGTCTTATAACTGAGCCCTGTAAAACTGCACATATTGCTGCTACCAAAGCAGCTAAAGATGCTGGAGTACTTGTTTCATATGATCCGAATTTGAGGCTCCCCTTGTGGCCATCAGCTGAGGATGCTAGGGATGGTATCCTGAGCATATGGGAAACAGCTGATGTTATCAAGGTGACGACTAAATAGCAATTTATGTTACCTACAGAACTTACTCTTGCTGACTCTGCATCTGGTTTGAAACAGATAAGTGAAGAGGAGGTTTCCTTTCTGACCAATGGGGAGGATCCATATGATGATGCAGTTATAAAGAAACTGATGCACTCAAACCTGAAGTTGCTTCTAGTCACTGAAGGTCCAGACGGCTGTAGATATTATTCTAAGGTGTACACCCTATGATGTGAAGACTACTATTTTTTGTCATCATGTGCCATTTCTTTCTAGTCCTTCTGTAACATGCTTAGCTGTCAATAAAATTTGCACTTCATTTGATATGATCCCTTGTGGCAGTAACAGAACTATTTATTTTTAGTAAAGATATTCAACCTTAATCTTACGATCTTCTTATTATTTCACATGTCACTTGGTAAACACGCCAATTGTGTAAAAAATTAGATCTACGATATAATCTAAATTTTCTTGTCAAATAACAGGAATTCAGTGGGAGAGTTAGTGGATTGAAGGTAACTGCTGTTGATACAACTGGTGCTGGAGATGCTTTTGTTGCTGGCGTTTTATCTCAATTAGCCACAGATTTTTCACTTCTCCAGGTATGACTAGAACTTGCGGATATGAGCAAACACTCTCTTTTATATATTATCAGAAAGTAGAAGAATGTGACGCTCTTCTCAGGCTGTTCTGCAGTAAAGCTGCAGCACTGTCCTCCATGTTTTTTTTATGACAGATTAATGTATTAAATTATTCTTCAAATGAACCTAGTCTAGTGTTTTTTTTTAACTGCCCTAGTGTTTTTAGTTCATTGCATAGAGTCCAAGATATTTAGTTATCTAGGGATATCACTAGAGCAGATGAAGAGGAAAAAGTCATTAACAAATCATGTTCAACTTCCATCTGGATATTGAAATCAATCAAAACTTAGAATGTATTACCTTTTACCTCCATCAAATTGTGATAGAAATCTATGTCAAACTGTACTTTTACATGTAGCATTGAGATTGAAGGTTAAGAACAGGGCCATATGTACCCATGGTGATAAAATGGTAATTCATCTTTTGTGTACTTAAAAGCATCGCTAGCGCATGGAAATCTGTTTGGCTTTTAGCATTACTATCTAGTTTGATACGAGACGTCAAGCTAATGTTTAGGCGTTTAGCGAGGGTAAATATGCCATGGTAGCCGGTAGCAAGATTGCAAACAGAGTTCTATACAACTTCCCAGTGGATACATTTCGTGCCAGGGGTACTGTGTACTTTAGCCATTGGTTCTCGCTGGTTAAGTGGTTCACTTTCTATTTCATGCATTTACCAAGATACTTCCACTGAGAATGTTATAAGCTTATGTTTAAGGCTACCCTTTTCTTCTGTGTTTGCCGCACAATGTGAAGCTGTGCTGTAGGCCCTAACCGCTACTCTTGTTTTCCTTTATGTGGCTTATACAGGACGAAGGCCAATTGAGAGAAGCCCTGAAGTTTGCAAATGTCTGTGGAGCTCTCACTGTGACAGAGAGAGGCGCCATTCCTGCATTGCCCACACGAGAGCAAGTGCTTGACAAGTGTTGTTGCTTGAGTGCAAGTGTAACTCTATGAACTGGCCTCAACACCATGCTGTTTAGAGACTTAGGGCCTGTTTGTTTGGGCTCCGGGTGTGTCGGCTCCGGCTGTGGCTGTTGCTTCTTTAGAAAAACAGCTGTGCCAGCTCTGGCTGTGGCTGTGTCTGAAAACGTTTGGTAAAACATCTCTTCTGCGGCTTCTCTCCCAGCTTCATATGCAGCTTCATGAATGAAAGAGATAATTGCCCAAAATGCCTTTAGACATTGTGGTATGTAAATTTTTATTATAGTACATCTCTTATTTTACCAATAATTAGTACTAGTATCTTAAACTTATTATATCATAATTTTTAATGTTATTTCATATACGATAAATCAAAATTTATGTTATTTCATATACATGTGGGGCCCAGCTAGCTAAATCCTTCTATTATTTACAAATGTACCGTCCGTGTCCTCTTCTATTCTTATCCACTCGTTCTTCTCACCGCGTGTCCTGTTCACTCATCTTCCTCCTCTCTCCAAGCGACCATGTCCGAAGCCATCTCTCTCTAATCCTCTCTCCAAGCGGCCAGGGCCGTCTCAGGCCATGTGCAAGCGGTGCGACCGCACAGGGCCTCCAAATTCTTGAGGCCTCAAATTGTCCAGGCACTCTCTGAATATATTCAGTCGGCTTCAATTAGTTTGCTCCCATGCAGATGTGGAACGACTTATATGGCGATGAACCTGTTTGCAAAGAGCTTCCTATAGTTCCAGGCCCATCTGGCTGGCGCCTTGCGGTATAGTTGTTTCGCGTCGAGAAATCTCAGCTTCGTGAGGTTTGGACTCTGGAGGAAGAAGACATCGAAGGGGTATTGGCTTAGTTGGATTGGCTCAGCGTGAAACGCCAGAAGACAAACAGGCCCAGCTAACGTTGAAGGCCCATTTTCGCAGGAGTATGTGGTCTCTTAGGAAAATAAATCAGAGTTTGATTGATTTTAGACGGTGCTAACTAGTCTTTCAGAACTCCATGGCATGCATTAATATCTTCTTGTTACTGACCGGTCAAAAAGCACTCAAGTGTAAAACTAGCTTAATCACGGTCCCAATCATCATCTGATCATCAAAACATCAGGCTCAAATCAGGGTAGCTGATGCCAATTTGATCCATGCTCTCGATTCAACCCACACAAAAGCAGAAAAGAAAATCCATTTCCCCGATATGCTTGGACTGTTCTGACATGCCTTGTTTGCTTGTCTTCTAATAATTTGGTGATCCAGATTCCTTTCGAACGGACATGGAAATATCATTAGCTACTTGAGTGTACTTAGTTCAAAGGAAGCTAATGGTGATGTCTCCAGTTCAAATAAACTAACATTATTTTTTTCTAGGCCCCAGGAACCGGAGTCATACAGTTAGTTAGCCAGTAGGTAGGCCAGATGTCCTGACGCCACAAGCCATTGACTGCATGTCCCAGCTTGCATTTGATCTAACCCTATATGCTCAGATGATGGCTGCAGTGCATGGTCAATTTGACATTTGACCCCACTGACGGATCAGGGCCGTCCTAGGCCATGTGTAAGCGGTGCGACCGCACAGGGCCTCCAAATTCTTGAGGCTCCAAATTGTCCAGACACTCTCTGTATATATTCAGTCGGCTTCAATTAGTTTGCTCCCATGCAGATGTGGAACGACTTATATTGCGATGAACCTGTTTGCAAAGAGCTTCCTATAGTTCCAGGCGCATCTGGCTGGCGCCTGGCGGTGTAGTTGTTTCGCGTCGAGAAATCTCAGCTTCGTGAGGTCTGGACTCTGGAGGAAGAAGACATCGAAAGGGTATTGGCTTAGTTGGACTGGCTCAACGTGAAACGCCAGAAGGCAAACAGGCCCAGCTAACGTTGAAGGCCTATTTTTGCAGGAGTATGTGGTCCCTTAGGAAAATAAATCAGAGTTTGATTGATTTTAGACTATGTTAGGCTGTAGAAAGCCAATCAAATTCGTTGGAGATCATAATACAAATTCATTTTCTAATGGGTACTACCTTACGAGTAGTTTTTTTTTACGTGGCTAGCAAAACATGCTGCATCACTTGGGAGTCCAATAGTCGGTGGAGTAATTTTCGCAGGAGTATGTGGTCCCTTAGGAAAATAAATCAGAGTTTGATTGATTTTAGACTATGTTAGGCTGTAGAAAGCCAATCAAATTCGTTGGAGATCATAATACAAATTCATTTTCTAATGGGTACTACCTTACGAGTAGTTTTTTTTTACGTGGCTAGCAAAACATGCTGCATCACTTGGGAGTCCAATAGTCGGTGGAGTAATTTTCGCAGGAGTATGTGGTCCCTTAGGAAAATAAATCAGAGTTTGATTGATTTTAGACTATGTTAGGCTGTAGAAAGCCAATCAAATTCGTTGGAGATCATAATACAAATTCATTTTCTAATGGGTACTACCTTGGGGAAAATTATAGTGCAAATGAGGTATTCAGTGCAATGGTGCAAACACCCTCCTGTGACCATTTGATTATGATCCATGCGCTGGAATCAGATCGGCGGGTTTCTGGACTCCACTTAAGTAACTTTGCAGGTGCCCCTTGTAGGTATAATCTTTCTTGCAAAACATCCTGCGGTTTTCCTTTTAGCAAATTCGCATCTATGTTCATCTTCATTCGTTGTTCAATCCACATACGAGTTAACGGTGTGTCGATAGCAGTATGGTTCCCTCGAGATCTACCACAGGCCTTAGAAAATCATTCCCCTTCTCCACTGGTCTAGACGGAGGTGTGGTTGGATGCCGGCATGAATGTTGCTTGGACCCGGCACATGGAGGCGAAAGCCATCATCGAGTTTCTTAATCACAACGGCGGCGGCCGATGGCTTCCTCGATCTCGGGCTTCCGGCGGCGTCGACTTCGTCCTGTCTTGTGTCCATTCCAACCGAGAGCCATATGAGGCCATCTACTTTCATCCCTAGATTGATTTGTGCTCAAATCGTCATGGAAGAAACGAAGAGAATTCTGAAAAGTAACTAAGATATGGTGCCCTTCGAGGAAGTTTGAATTGGAAGTTCCAGAGATACAAATGGTTTTTGTGAGGGTGTTTAGCAAAGCTACATGGTGGAAACGGGGAGCTGGGCGATCTGGTTTTGGAGTGTTGGATGGGGATCGAACGACCATATGACGTTGTTTGCACCTTTGCACCTAATACCTCATTTGCACTAAAATTTTCCCCGTACTACCTTAATAGTAGTTTTTTACGTGGCTAGCAAAACATGCTGCATCACTTAGGAGTCCAACAGTCGGTGGAGTAATGCAAATGGATTATATACAAAGATAACTGCATTTTTTCTGACAACATGCACTCATATTATTTGGAGCTGTAGATTTGAGAGAATACAATATATTTATGTGTGTTAAAGTAGCAACAAAGTTACATGCAAATATTTTTGTTTTCCAAAAAAAAATTCAAATGGGTCTCGTACATGAAGTAGTTTTCTTAGTGTTTTATCTTCTGCTGCTAGTGAGGTCTGGGGCCTCAAATATAATTTCACACAGGGCCTCCAAATTTTCCAGGACGGGCCTGCAAGCGGCCATGCCCAAGCAATCCTATCTCTAATCCTCACCGTGTCCTGTTCTCCACCCATCCTCTTCCTCCTCTCTCCAATCACTAGCCCCAATCGCAAGAAGATGTTGAGCAGGCAGCCGAGGTGAGGACCGACGCCACTCGCGCCCAACAGGACCCGTTTCGGTGCAATTGGGGGTGCGGCTCCCTCCGGTTTTCCGGGAAAAGCCGGTGGGGGAGCACCCCGTTTGGTGGGTGTTGACACGGAGCCGCTCCGGGAGCCGCCCGTGGAGCCGAAGGCCTCTTTGTTTCGGCTCCCTGAGGCGCTCCGGGAGCGGCTCCACCCAAAAGCAAACAAACGGACGGCTCCACCAGGTGCTCCAGCGGAAAACACGGAGGGAGCCGGTGGCTGAAAGCGGACGAAGCCGGGAGCCGCACAAGGGGTGCTTCGACGCGCTCCTCCCCCGGTCCCCACACGCCACGTCAGAAGGGTACCCAAAAATATGTCTTCGCTCTCGTCTCTCTCCTCCCGACTCCCACCTCGCCTACTCTGTTTCCTCTCTCTCCCCCCGTCTCCCCCTCGCCGAGCTCGGCATCCCGCCATGAATCGACCCAAATTGATTGCTGAAACGAAATCACGGTGCTTCGAGGATTCGATTCTACTGCTCCTTGGCCACCATCTTCCTCTCTCCCCATCTTGATTTGAGCTTGCGTAGGTCGCCCATGGCGGTCGAGAACAGAGGAACAGGACGCCGCCTCTATTTACACGATCGATCCCACCGGTGCTCTCGTTTGGGCCACCGTGATGTCAAGATGCAGCCCATGTGCACTTTTCCTTTTTTTGCAAGGGAGCCCACGTACACTTTAATCAGCCCATGCTACTAATTATGAGGTCTAATTCTTTGCTTTTTATTTTTATTCTCTTGTTAAGTGACATATAGAAAATATAAAACAAAAAAATGCAATACAATGGAGTCATATATCTAGGGCACTTTGGACAATTTCCTTTTTCATCTATGAAGCTGCACGAGAAGCTGCAAGAGAAGCTACAAGTGAAGCTATTCTACCAAACGTTTTCAGACACAGCCACAGACGGAGCCAACACAGCTGTTTTTCAGAGAAGCCACAGACACAGCTGGCGCCGGCACAGCCAGAGCCCAAACAAACAGGCCCTTAGAGTAGCAGTGATTTCGCATACGACCTGGCATTGGGGTTGTGCATCCGAAGACCCCTAGCCAAACCACCAATAATGAGGTGCAAGCCGCAGTTTCCTGCTACGGTTGCTGTTAGTTGCTAGTGATCGGGGTTGTTTCCTGTACATGCATTGATGTATACGCTGATCTCGTAGTGCTGCTGAGAGATCATGCTGGATATAAATGGTAAAATAAAAGCAAATTGCCCCCAGAAGCACGTGTGTTGCTAGGTGCTACATGCGTTCCATTTGGGCCCAGTTCCTTGCCTCCCTACTATCAGCCCACATATAATCACATATACAGAGTCTCTGCATCCCTTCCCCAATGCTCCGTTTAACTGCAAGACTGGCTCTCTAAAATAATCAGCTTGATATTCACAGTGCAAGCGATATGGTGCGGCAGTAGGTTCACATTTTTTAAGTATCTTGTCTGTACGTCTGGAAGCATCTTGTTTCAGGGGGAGAAAAAATGCATATACGAACACCTCACTTTGTAGACACCACTCCTGAACTTGGGGATGGCCTTTCGCAAGGCGCCAGGCTTGAGTAACCGCTAATCCACTCCAAAGAATGTTTGGCCCAAACCACGCGATCCTGTCCGCCTAGGCAACGACTACAAGCTAGCTCCTCCCTACACCTAGTAGGTCAAACCACTAACGCCAACCGTCCATGCCCAGCCTCTCTTCTGTCTGGCACTCCATGTTTCACGTGCCGCTCTTCTCTGACCTGCCCTGAAACAGCGAAAACCAGTCTTGCACGAGTCCGAGCTCAACGGCCATCGGAAATTGCAGCGGCTTTCAGCAGGCCACCACGCTCAAATCACGGTTCACGAGCGCAACCTGCCGCTACTGGAGGAGACTGCGGCCAGCGGTTGGTATGTGTGGACATCGAAATGTTGTGCGCACCGAGCAGCTGATGCAGACCAACTCTCCCCCGATTCAGCTCGGCTTCCGACGTAAAAAAAAATGTGTGCTTGCAATTGCAGGGCAGAACTCCGAGGCGAGAACGGACGAGCTGCTCGTCCCCATTCCAGCAACCCGATCTCGTCCCAGATCTCGCAATTTCTGTTTTCTACTGGCGCTGATCCACGCAGACGCGAAGCCGACCTCCAATGCACGCCATTCCACAGCGGCAGCTGCACAGTTCTTCGTATAACAAGCATATCCGCACCGTGGTCCCAAAATTTGATAACCCCATTGATATGTGTTTGCATGCGCCATTGTTCCAAGCAACAACTGGGTGACGAGTGGCCGAGGTTTGACCGGTCAAACTTATCGGCGAGTTCGGGTCAAACGGGTCAAAAACGTGGTGTGCTCTCTAGCAGAGAGGGAACGAGTGAGGACTGAGGACAGGGAGCACATGCCTGTGATCATGGGGAGCCATAAACATGCTTTGATCGAGTGGATCGAGTTATTAAGAGGATAACAGTGCAACAAAAGGGAGATTAGCCCAGGCCCACCACAACTGCACGTACAACCTGGTCTCGAAAGCGAAGAGAAAAAAAAGAAGTGTGCACGTACGTCAAGTTGGGAAAGATAGTCGTTAAGGCTACGTGCACAAGCATGTTGTCTCACAAAAGCAGCGAAAAGCAGGAGTGGGGTTTTTGCAAGAGTCCAAGTGATAAGATAACCATGGGTTCAATTATAACACAACCAGCTCTTGTGGTTGTTTACACGCCATGCTCGTGGTTTAGCATGAGATTTCCTCTGATTATTTGATGAGCTTTTCTATGGTGCTTGGAAGGAACCTGCGGTTCCTCTCCCACCGATTATTGCCAGCCGTGGATCTGATTTAGCGTCTTAAACAACCCAGGTTACCATAAACATGGGTAGTTTAGTAATTGCGCACGTCTCCCTCATCTGCCCAGGATGATAGATTGCACGCGCTGCTCTACCCCATCGCCGGCGAACGCGCGCCGTCGTTGCTCACGCTGCAGTCCCTCCGCCGCCGTCGAGTCCGCCCGCCGTCGCAGTCCCACACTCACACGCGTTGCTGTCCCCTTCACCATCGAATGGTTGCCGCGCCATCGTGCGCTGTTGTTCCCTCCCGCCCAACGTTCCACCGTTGCATCGACGCCAGAGGTGTCGCCGATACCTCGCTGTGGAAGAGCAGGAGTTGGATGATATTGGTTGTGGATTTTTTCTAGCAGGGAAAACTTGTTAGTGGCACGTCAGTTGAATCATTTCAAGTCACCTGATAGAATCCAAGGAACATTCATGAGTTTCCTGTGACTTATGTTTTAATTTTGCGACATCAAGTACACTCTTATACTAGCTATTTAATCCGAAGAAAGGGAATTCTTCAGATAGAAGAGAATCATAAAGATATAAGAATCAAAATCACAAGGCAAAAGATTGATGAGGTTGAATCCAGACATCTTTTTCTTGAACTGGCTAACCGAGAGCACACCGAATTTCCATACAAAAACTGAGGAGGAATACTACGCATAGGGCTCTAGCACATTCAGAATTTAGAAGTACAGTGCGCCGAATTTACATGCATAAGTACTGAGGAATTTCTCAGTTCAGTCATAATATTACACACAGAGCTCTACGAGATTCAGAATTCAGAGACTACCAGATTCAGAAACAGATGGATTAAAACATTAGAAAACTTGTCGAGGCTAACAAGGAAACTCGTGTAGCACTCCTGAAGGCAGAGTTCTGAGCTAATTGCCAGGACGTGGGCGTCATCGGCGTTGGTTTCTCGCAACGGAAGAGCAGGACTCGGAGTTTGCTGCGAGTACCTGGCGGCGGCTCCTCGCCGTCCCGCACCAAGACACGCGCTGCGGGTGGTTGCACGGAAGGGAAACAGGGCCCGTTGGAGGCTGCTGCAGCAATGTGAGCTTCGAGGAGGCAGCACCAGAGGAACGGACAAGGGTTGCGATGGCCAGCGACGGCGACACCGCCTTCGTCGTCCCCAACCTCACACTCCGCAGGTGCGACTGGCGCGAGCCATGGTACCTTGGCGCGCGCTCCGAGTCCGCGACGCAGAACACATGGCATGTCTCTGTACACGGGGTCTCCCAGCTCCGCAGCGAGGGCGCCGCGCGCGGACACGCCGCCGGCGG
>LAPY01001030.1:133031-147897 GCA_000970635.1 Eragrostis tef | reverse complement strand
GGCCCTGACGCAGCCGCGGAGCTCGCTCTGGCCGAACGTGGCGGACGGCCACGAGATCAACGCGAGCAGCATGGTCGTCGTCGCCGCGCCTCGCCGGGGCCTGGACGCGCAGGCGCCGCCGTCGCGGCACGAGACGCGAGCAGCATGGTCGATTGGTCGTTCATGGCGCCAGGGAGCGGCAGTACCAGTCGTGAGTCGTCGTGGCCACCGGGCACCGCATCCTGCTTGAACCCGAGCCCTGCCCATCGAAGCAGAGCTCGCGGTCGTACTCGGCGTGGACGGCCGTGTCGAGGACGTAGAGGCTCATGCCGAGACCCACGGTGGCCGGACGGAATTTGGTGAGGCTGGGCATGGTGCGGGACTCCGGGTCGCAGAACAGGGCGTGGCCCGTCTGCTGGTCGACGGCGACCACGCGCTTCGAGCCGAGGAGCATGAAGACCGTTCATCCACAGCTGGAACGCCGGGGAGCGGGTGCCTTGTCCAGCCTCTCCGCGACCAGCGTCTCGAGCGCTGCCATGTGCACAGCTACGGCGATCTCGATCTCTTGCTTGATCAGCTCGGAGTCGACTGCCGCTGATGGTGGTGCGGATGCCGAAGACGAAGAAGGCGTCGCGGACTCCAGGACGCCGACCCGCTGCTCCCACTTCTCATCGCGGGCGTTGCAGCGTTTGTCGAGCTCGGCGAAGAGCAGCTTCGTCTGCGTCTCCAGCGCCAGCTTCAGGTTGGGCTCGAGTGCTCCTGCCATCTTTGCCTTGCGGGTGTAGAAGTGGTGGTGTACCTCCAGATCTAAGGATCGACTGTCTGATACCAATTGTTAGCAGTAGGATACTAGAACAGGGTAGTTGGGAAAGAACAGAGGAAGAATCGAGAGGAGAGTAATTGGATTGCAAGGCAAGTCTTAGTTACAATGATTGATGTCCCTCCCTCTCAGCCTCTCCTTCCTTATATTACAACGCACACCGAACCCACACGGCTTCAATGCCACTCTGGGCCTGAGAGACGGACATTGGGCTTCCTGGCTCGCTTGGCCGTCTTCTCTTCCTTGGCTATCTGCGCCGAACCAGCAGATGGGCTAGCAGTGCTAACATCCCCTCCCTGAGGGGAACCTGCTTGTCCCCAAGCAGGCGCGCGCGGAAAATGCTGCTTCAAGTGTTCCAAATTCTCCCAAGTAGCTAACTCCGGAGACATGTGAGACCATTCGACCAATCCTTGAGTCAATGTATCAATTCCACGAGTAGCAACTCTTCTTTTCAGAATTTTCACAGGAATCTGAAGTGACGCCGAAGTATCCGGCAGAGAAGGAGATACCTGCACGGATGGATGAACTGCTTTCTTCAGCTGTGAAACATGGAACACCGGGTGCACAGAGCAAGCTGCAGGAAGGTTTAGCTTATAACCGACTGCACCAACGCGCGACGGAATTTTGAATGGCCCGAAGAACTTGAAGGATAGCTTTTGGTTTGTGCGTGGAGCTAAGGAGGATTGAACATATGGCTGCAGCTTGAAGTAAACAGAATCCCCAACCTCAAAAGTTCTCTCAGTGCGATTTTTATCAGCCTGCCTTTTCATTCGCTCACGAGCACGTGCAAGGTGCTGCTTAACCAGGTCAGTCATCAAGGAACGCTCCTGTAACCAATCAGACAAGCTTGGTGCTCAGCAAGATGCAGTTGACTGTAAACCAAGCTGTGGAGGACAGTAGCCATACAGTGCTTGAAATGGAGAGCAATTTAGTGCAGAATGATGGCTTGTGTTGTACCAGTGTTCAGCGACCGTCAACCATTGACTCCACTTAGCTGGGCAAGAATGAACAAAACAGCGTAAAAATGTTTCCATACACTGATTCACACGTTCTGTTTGTCTGTCTGTTTGTGGATGATACGCAGCACTCATGCACAACTTAATATCAGCCAGTCAACATAATTCTTTCCACAAATTACTTGTGAATATACGGTCACGATCAGAGATTATTGCAGAAGAAAGACCATGTAGCTTGTAAATATTGTCTAGAAAGACTTGAGCTACCATAGCTGCTGTAAAGGGATGCTTAAGAGGCAGATAGTGTGCATATCTTGTCAGTTTATCAACTACGACCAGAATGCAATTTTTAAAACCAGACAGTGGAAGGCCTTCAACAAAATCCATTGAGACTGTGTTCCATGGCACTGAAGGAATCTCTAAAGGCTGAAGAAGACCAGGGTATTTTGTTCTGTCAGGTTTGGCCTGCTGACATACTGAACAAGATCTGACATAAGCAGCGATATGTGTTTTCATCCCTGTCCAAGCAAACAGTTGCTTCACTCTTCTGATTGTGACTGGAACTCCAGAGTGGCCACCAACATCACTGTCATGTAGAGAAGCAATTATCTTTTGCTGAAGAGAGGTATCAGGACCCACCCAAATTCTATTCTTATATTTGAGGATGCCTGCATGTATTGTGAAATTAGGCACAACTGTAGGGTTAACTGCAAGAGCAGCTAAAATAGCAGTAGCTTTCTCATCCAATTTGTAGCTGTCAATCACCTCATCAAGCCATTTAGGCAGACATACAGAAATTGAGGATAGCTGATGTGTACTATGAGGTCTTCTGGACAAGGCATCAGCAACCTTGTTTTCTGCACCTTGTTTATACACAATCTTGTATTGTAAACCCAACAGCTTGGTAAACACCTTTTGATGCCATGGAGTATTCAGCCTTTGTTCTGACAGATGAGATAGGCTTTTCTGGTCTGTTAGCACTGTGAACTCATTGTATTGTAAATAATGCCGCCACTTATCTACTGCCAGCAGAATAGCTAGGTACTCTTTTTCATATGTGGATAACCCCAGAGTCTTGGAGCCAAGAGGCTTGCTGACATATGCTACTGGGTGTCCAGATTGCATCAGCACTGCTCCAATACCAACACTAGATGCGTCAGTTTCAATGGTGAATGGCACCGAGAAATCAGGAATTGCTAAGACTGGAGCAGAACTCAAGGCACTCTTCAGAACTTGAAATGCAGTGTCATGTTTACTGGTCCATATAAACTGAATATTCGTCAAAGGTTTAGAAATTACTCCAAAATTCCGGACAAAATGTCTATAATATCCAGCCATGCCAAGGAAGCTTCTGAGCTCTTTAATGTTAACAGGAGTGGGCCAATTGACCACTGTATCCACCTTTTCAGGGTCTGTAGCAACACCATTTTCACTCAATATGTGACCCAGATAAGATATTTGTCTCTGTGTAAATGAGCATTTAGACAGCTTGACTTTCCACTGGTCTCTTGTCAACAGGGTGAGGACAGCTTCCAAGTGAGAGAGATGCTCTTCATAGGTCTTGCTATAAACAAGTATGTCATCAAAGAATACCATAACACAATGTCTGAGCAATGGCTTAAGGGTACTGTTCATAGCACCTTGGAATGTGCCAGGTGCTCCAGTTAAGCCGAAGGCCAAAACCTTGAACTCAAAATGACCCTCATGTGCAGAGAAGGCAGTTTTGAACTCCTCTCCAGACTTCAGCCTTATCTGATGAAAGCCTGCTCTGAGATCAAGGCAAGTAAACCAGCGCATGAGCCAATTCGTTGAAAATTTCTTCCATGATAGGAATAGGAAACTTGCTTTTCAGTGTGAGAGCATTGAGGTATCGAAAATCCACACAAAACCTCCATGTCTTGTCCTTCTTAGGTATCATCAGAACTGGGGATGAAAAAGCACTGATGCTGGTTTGTATGATACCAGTGTCTAACATTTCTTGCACTTGTTTTTCAATTTCTGATTTAAGTGCAGGGGGATATCTATATGATCTGATGTTAACTGGTCTTGCACCAGGAACCAAGGGGATAGAGTGATCACAACTTCTTGCAGGAGGAAGTTCAGTAGGCTTTTCAAATACAGAAGCAAACTTATGCAACAACTGCTGTATTTCTGGAGGAAGGTGCTGAGACTGAGAAGCTTGGTCAATATCCTCTTGGACGCTGTAAATTTGGACTAACGCACTAGGTGGCAATTCAGGGGTGAGACCTTGCAGCAATATATAAGAAT
The DNA here is from genome assembly GCA_000970635.1 of Eragrostis tef. Lineage (NCBI taxonomy): Eukaryota > Viridiplantae > Streptophyta > Magnoliopsida > Poales > Poaceae > Eragrostis > Eragrostis tef. The sequence continues at coordinate 143,874 of LAPY01001030.1, read as the reverse complement.
CAGCATAAGGAATGGACATCCATTTATTCTTCCAGTGCACTTTCATGGGACTGAACATTTCTAACCAGTCCATACCAATGATTAGATCATAACAATGTAATGGTAATATCCTTAGGTCAGATGAGAATGAAAATTCTTGGATGGACCACTCAGCTTGGCTAATTTGTGAGGAACATAAAAGTGAAGAACCATTAGCCACAGTGACCTTAATATCAGAAGGTAGCCTGGATATGCCCTTCAAATCAGAAGCAATTCTAGAGCTCAAGAATGAGTGAGTACTGCCAGAATCTACCAAGATAAGTATATCAACATTCTGAATTTTCCCATAAAACTTCATAGTTTTGGAAGAATTTGTGCCTGTAGCAGCAGCTTGTGATAAACACATAAACATTTGAGGATCTGGGTGGCCAGACTCTTCTTACATAGTTCCATCATCAGAGATATCAATGTTGAAAAGACCCCAGAATTCTTGTACTGCATTAAGCACTGCTTCTGAACATTTGTGGCCGCGAACCCACTTCTCGGCACAAAATTTGCACAAGCCACGAGCCATTCGATAAGCTTTCAGAGCCTGAAACTTATCATGAGGGTTACTGGCTCTAGCTGCTTCAGTTGCTCTTCTATCTTCAGCAACAGCAGGATTGTTGTTCTTGTCAACCTTGGGAGGGGGAGTCAACAAAGGTTGAGGGCCTTTGGAATACTTGTGAGCATTGGGTGATTCAAACTTGCTCTGAAAATTCTTATGTTCTTGACGCTTGTATGGTTCTCCCACCTCTTCCTGTAATGCAGCAAGAACACAAGCAGTATCTAGGTCCGAAGGGCGCTGAATAGTTACAGCAGCACGAATATCAGCACGAAGACCATCAATAAATTTGATAGTATAGTAAACTGGGTCATAACCAGACTGGTAAGCCCTCAGCTGATCAACTAATTCAGAAAACTGCTCCACATATTCAGCTACTGATCCTAGCTGCTTCATATTATACAATTTACGAATTAGCACTTCATGTTGATCTCTACCAAAGCGTTCTAAGACCATGGAACCAAACCCTTCCCAATTTACATACGACAATTTATACTCTACAGACTGCAACCACCTAGCAGCTGCACCTTCAAAATGCAGAGAAGCCACTTTCACCCACATTACTGGATCTACAGAGTACATATCAAAGTAGCTTTCACAATGTGATTTCCATAACTTAGGATTTTCCCTTTCAAACTTCGGAAAATGCATTTTAGGTAATTTGCCCATAGATCCAGTGAAACGACCAGCAGAGCGATCATGCGGTGAACCAAATAGGCGAGTAAAACGATGGGTTTCAGAGTCATGCGTACCCTTGTCCGGGATATGGGTGTGGGTGAAGACTGACCCAAACCCAGTATCCCGGTGCAGTGAATCATTGCGGTGCCCATGAGGGCCGTCGGTCTGAACCCCGGCAGATGAGCGCGCGGATGCCGACTCGTGGACGCCGAAGATGCTTGGCTTGGATGAGTTCATAGCCCGCACCTCGCGATCCCAGGTAGAATGGTACTTGGTGAGCTCGGCCTTGATGGAGTCGACCGAGTCCTTGATGTCGTCGACGGCAGATTCGACGCGTGGACGCCACGCCTCGAACGCGGCTGCGGCAGATTCCAGGGCCGCCACCCGGGTTGTAGCCGCCGCCTCGTACTTGTCCAGCCTCTCCGCGACCAGCGTCTCGAGCGCTGCCATGTGCACAGCTACGGCGATCTCGATCTCTTGCTTGATCAGCTCGGAGTCGACTGCCGCTGATGGTGGTGCGGATGCCGAAGACGAAGAAGGCGTCGCGGACTCCAGGACGCCGACCCGCTGCTCCCACTTCTCATCGCGGGCGTTGCAGCGTTTGTCGAGCTCGGCGAAGAGCAGCTTCGTCTGCGTCTCCAGCGCCAGCTTCAGGTTGGGCTCGAGTGCTCCTGCCATCTTTGCCTTGCGGGTGTAGAAGTGGTGGTGTACCTCCAGATCTAAGGATCGACTGTCTGATACCAATGCTCCACATATTCAGCTACTGATCCTAGCTGCTTCATATTATACAATTTACGAATTAGCACTTCATGTTGATCTCTACCAAAGCGTTCTAAGACCATGGAACCAAACCCTTCCCAATTTACATACGACAATTTATACTCTACAGACTGCAACCACCTAGCAGCTGCACCTTCAAAATGCAGAGAAGCCACTTTCACCCACATTACTGGATCTACAGAGTACATATCAAAGTAGCTTTCACAATGTGATTTCCATAACTTAGGATTTTCCCTTTCAAACTTCGGAAAATGCATTTTAGGTAATTTGCCCATAGATCCAGTGAAACGACCAGCAGAGCGATCATGCGGTGAACCAAATAGGCGAGTAAAACGATGGGTTTCAGAGTCATGCGTACCCTTGTCCGGGATATGGGTGTGGGTGAAGACTGACCCAAACCCAGTATCCCGGTGCAGTGAATCATTGCGGTGCCCATGAGGGCCGTCGGTCTGAACCCCGGCAGATGAGCGCGCGGATGCCGACTCGTGGACGCCGAAGATGCTTGGCTTGGATGAGTTCATAGCCCGCACCTCGCGATCCCAGGTAGAATGGTACTTGGTGAGCTCGGCCTTGATGGAGTCGACCGAGTCCTTGATGTCGTCGACGGCAGATTCGACGCGTGGACGCCACGCCTCGAACGCGGCTGCGGCAGATTCCAGGGCCGCCACCCGGGTTGTAGCCGCCGCCTCGTACTTGTCCAGCCTCTCCGCGACCAGCGTCTCGAGCGCTGCCATGTGCACAGCTACGGCGATCTCGATCTCTTGCTTGATCAGCTCGGAGTCGACTGCCGCTGATGGTGGTGCGGATGCCGAAGACGAAGAAGGCGTCGCGGACTCCAGGACGCCGACCCGCTGCTCCCACTTCTCATCGCGGGCGTTGCAGCGTTTGTCGAGCTCGGCGAAGAGCAGCTTCGTCTGCGTCTCCAGCGCCAGCTTCAGGTTGGGCTCGAGTGCTCCTGCCATCTTTGCCTTGCGGGTGTAGAAGTGGTGGTGTACCTCCAGATCTAAGGATCGACTGTCTGATACCAATTGTTAGCAGTAGGATACTAGAACAGGGTAGTTGGGAAAGAACAGAGGAAGAATCGAGAGGAGAGTAATTGGATTGCAAGGCAAGTCTTTTTTTTTTTTTGCAAAGTTGCAAGGCAAGTATTAGTTAGTTACAATAATTGATGTCCCTCCCTCTCAGCCTCTCCTTCCTTATATTACAACGCACACCGAACCCACACGGCTTCAATGCCACTCTGGGCCTGAGAGACGGACATTGGGCTTCCTGGCTCGCTTGGCCATCTTCTCTTCCTTGGCTATCTGGGCCGAACCAGCAGATGGGCTAGCAGTGCTAACAGTGCCCGCGTAGGAAGTCGCGGGCTAAGAAGAAGCGAGGACATGTCGATGCGGTGGATCGCGAAGTCGCGCCACTTGAAGTCACCAGGTACACGAACCGCCGAAAAAAAAAATCATCACGACTAGCTCTCCCCTCCCTGCTGATGATTACCACGAATAACAGAAGTGATTAACTAACGGTTGTACATTGCTTCCGCTACCGGTTGAGTAGTTGAGTTTCAACTTGAGCTGGTTCGACTTCGACCAATGCCCCCGGCGGCGGGCCGGCAGCAATTATCCAAGAACGGTAGTAACTGATTCCCTAAAACAAGCGTAATTTCTTCCCGTGGACACTGGTTCTCAAACTACATCCAAATAATAACACGAAGATTTGAAATTACATGCTAGGCATCTGAAGGGGAAGACCAATTGAATTATTATAAGATTCGTCTTTTATTTTGTTGTGTATACCAAGCCAGATGGAGAGATCAGCAGCTAGCCACCTCGGGTAATAGGAGACCTGTACAGATACTGCATCTATTCCGTGCAGCAGAAGCACAAGAGGGCCCAACACTTGCCACCATTGGGGAATCCATGATTCTTGCAACACTGGTCACACTTGCCTGACTTGAAGCAGCGCGCCCCGCACCTCGAAAATCCGGGGATGCCGCACCCAGCCGAATCAGCACCGACCCGCATAACCATGTCCTCCTCTGCGTACCATCATGTACCGAACCAGATGAAGAGATGGTTAGTGGATTGATAGCCAGTGCATACAATTCAGAGATCGAAAACGCTCTTACGGGAAGCGATGACGATGAAGATCAGGAGGATCAACGGGAATGGGATTTTCTTAGACTTCATCGTGCCAACCACCATCAACTCCGTTGGCCCGCTGTTTCGCCTGATGAATACTACCGACGATATCCAAGTAGTCGCGCTATTTATTTGGAACTGAATAATTGAAGAGTCAGTGGAGAAGCATGAGCAGGGGCTGGTAACAATAGGAGAGCGAAATTTATGGTGATTGAGTCCAGACTTCATGCAGATGCTAAGGATGCGTTATCAACTGACCAGATGAACTGTAATTACTAGTCTGGTTCTTCCTCAACTCGATAGAGCTGTCATCTTGTATAAACAACCCCCTAAATTCTCACTAACCCTCAATTCGCACCAACAAACGTCAACATGAACGACTAGATTTTCCGTGCAGCAGATGGTAACATACACGAACCGCCTGAAAAAAAACTCATCACGGGACTCCTTGCAGTTCTCCCCTCCCTGCTGATGATTACCGCGAACAACAGAAGTGACTAACCAACAGAGGCTGTTGCTGCATCTGCTATCCTTGAGTTTCAACTTGAGTTTTGGTTCGACCAAAGACCGCCGCGGCGGCTGTAAAAGGGGAACGGAAAGGGTTCATCGTTTCTGCATATATGAGTTTTTCCCTTTTTCTATTTTCTTTTTCCGTAATAACCTTGCCTGAAGGGCGGGTTTACCATCAGGCGGCCACAGTGACAAAGCAGAATGCACCAGATGACACTTACAGTGACAACCACAGCAGGAGCACCAGCTTACTATCCTCAACAATTATCCAGGAATTGTAACAGATTCCCTAAAACAAGATTACGTTCTTCCCCTAAATACTGTTAGCACAATATTACGCACGATACGTGCATGTGTCCCGCGTCCCTGGAAGGAGATCAAGGCTGGAAAATATATCTAGCTACACCAGGATGTCCGAGCCGTCGATGCCACAAGGTGGATGAAGGTTCAGTGGCGGCTAAAGCATGTGGAGCGGGCGACGGCCAAAAAAATGGATAGAGATCCCCACAACTATTGCATCTGACGATCACGTTCCTGGTTTGAAGGTCCTTCACAGAGAGGCCAAAAGGGTCAAACTCGACAGAAACATGATTATCGGTAGTGAAACGGCGTACGGAAATGAGATTTTTAATCAAATCTGGTGTAACAAGGACATTGTTAAGATAGAACCTATAGGAAGGTGTGGGAAGAATAGAGGTGCCGGTGTGAGTTATGGGCATTTGGGAGCCATTGCCGACGATAGCAAATTGAGGAGCAGCGGAAGAATTACGAGAGATAGAAGTGAGATTACCAGGGTCGGAAGTCATGTGATTGGACGCCCCAGAGTCCATAGTCCACTCATACGGAGGAGGGTGCAGGGTCATCGTGTTGAAGGCCTGCATCAACTGTTGTGCATCCCATCCCGGCAGAGCTTGTGGCCCAGGAGCAGCGGCGGCCTGGTAGGAGGGGGACGCCCTGGTAGGTGGGAGCCGGCTGTGGGTACAAGTTGTACTGGGCCGGGGAAGGAGCGACGGCAGTGAACGCCCCCAGACGTGGGCCGAGCACACTCTGCTGGGGACGAGGCCCTTGGCCGGGCCACATGTGGATGGACCCGGCCCAGGGATGCTGGAACGAGGGCCACTGTCCTTGTCCGCCAGAGGGAGCGCACGGCCGTGAACCGCTAGAGCCAGAGTAGGAACCGCCGCCGCCGCGGTTGTTGAAGTTACGACGGCGATTGTAGTTGTTGGAGCGCTGGGCGGAAGACTGATTTCCGCGTTGCTGCGAGGGAGCCTGTCCGCCGGCCTGAGAGGATCCCGCGCTGCCGGTTTGCTTTGAGCCCGAGGCGCCGGTCGTGGTGACAAGGGCCGCTGGTGCCGCGTCGTCCACCACTGTCGAAGACTCCTCGAGGAGCAGGGTGGACTGACAGTCGAGGAAGTTCGGTAGGGGGCGCTGCATGGAGATGAGCGTGCGCAGGTAGGCGTAGCGCCGGTTGAGACCCCGAAGGGTGTTGAGGACGAGGCGCTTGTCGATGACGGGCAGGCCGATGGCGGCGAGCTCGTTGGCGATGGTCTTTTGCTTGCGGCAGTAGTCCGCCATGGACATGGAGCCCTGCATGAGAGTGTGGAACTCTTGCTCGAGGTAGATGGCGTGGGTGTCGGTGTTGTCACGGAAGAGGCCCTCGATGCGATCCTAGATCACATGGGCAGCCACGGTGGAGTCCATGACCATCTGGCGGAGGTCGGCGGAGAGCGCGCTGTAGATCCAGGAGCGGACCATCGCGTCGAGGCGGCGCCACTGCGCGTCCGGCTCCGAGGAGGACGCGGCAGGGGGATGGACGTGGTCGAGGAGCGCATACTTCTCGAGGGCGCACTCGAAGAGCTCGCGCCATTGCGCGTAGTTGGCAGACTGAAGGTCAAGAACGATGGGGACGAGCAGCTGGATGCTCGTGAGGGAGACAGCTTGGGCCCAAAGGGCGAGCTTTGCGTCGAGCTCGGCTTGGGCGAGGGCAGCAAGGGCAGCGGCCTTGTCGGCGGCAGCCTTGTCAGCAGCGGCCTTGATGGCGTCGGCATCAGGAGGCGCCGTCATGGCGGCGGCTGAGAGGTAGGGTAGAGGAAATTAGGTTTAGAATCGGAGGCTAACTGATACCATGAAGGCGATTGGAGAAAACGCACTTGACATTGCATTAGGAGCCACCGGCATATATAGAGTACATGGAGTGATCGCTAAGGATCAAATCAACAGAAAACGGAAAATATATCTAGCTACAGCTGGCCCTTTCCCCTAATACAAGTAATATATCTCCAGCCTTGATCTCCTTCCAGGGACGCGGGACACATGCACGTATCGTGCGTAATATTGTGCTAACAAATACAGGTTCCCAAACAGCTGAGAAACGAGATGAGAATCAGGCGATCAGTAGCAAGAAGCTCCTGTTAGCGTCTATCCAAATCAAGCGTGGAAGCAAACCTGATAACGCATGGCCAAAAATACAAGATCACGATGTTTTTTAACGAGGTTCGGCAATGTGCCTACATCCTCAGGGCATGAATACGGGTGCTCCTTCCTCATCAAATTGTAGCAATACTACTAGCATACAAAGGTATACGGGCGCACTGTCCGAGCCATCAACACCCTCTATCCCTGATCACCTAATACGGTGCATGTCCAAATATTTGACACAACTGTAACACTTGTTAAACATGATAGCCATGGTAACAATAGGCAGACATCCCAACATCAAAGGTGTTGCAATGCTCCTTCTTTCAGGGCTCATGAAAATAACAGGAGGCTAGGACCGTTTTACAGCCTTTGAGACGACGGCTTCAACCTAGGCGGGCATTAGTTGGGGCGACTTTCACGTTACGGCATTGTTTGAGGTCACCTGTTTAGAGAACGAGATAGTTCAGACAACTGTGGAGTAATATAAATAATCATTGGAAAATTGACATGGCATGGCACGTTGTACCTTTCTTCCATAACCTGTTTCAAGATCGAAAAGGGTCTCAGCCTCTTGCAGGGTCAGTTCCTGCATCAAAGTGTTAGCGAGAGGTTATTCTAATATTCTTTCATATAAATACCCAAAAAAATCCATGTATTTCATTTTAAAAATTGAAAAGGGAGGCCTAGTATCATTTGGTGGCCAAACCAACTTAATGAAACAAGTGGATTGCGCAGTCACGAAAGGAACAGTATCATTCTTCGCAAAAAAAAGGAACAGTATCATTAGGTTGCACAGTCTTCTAGAATGGCAAGTACAGTGAGATTATGCCTTGGTATGTCATTCATTCTGCCAGAGTAAGTAGAAACACAACTAAAGTAATGCCCATGGATACTACATAATTAGTTTCAATGCCAAAGGTCATGTTCTATAAGACCTACAGAGCACCGTATCTGAACTTTGTCAAACAATTATATATAACTCTCGTAGAAGACCTACAGAGTACCGTACCAGAATTCATTGGCTTATATGTTATGTTACCTTGTATTGCCCCTGCAATCAGCTATCAGCTCCTTCAGAGCCAGATCTAGTTTCCTCCGTGTTGCATACCAAAAGTCACAGCGTAAGCGTAAGCATTGTACCGCCTGCATCATACAGTCAGGTCCAGTTAGCTTTGTGTATACTGAATTGTGTAGCTCACAGTTACAATGCAAGGAGATAAAAATGTAATGGTTGCAGGGTGAGAAATAGATGCAAAAGATATTGTTTCAAACGCACCTCCATAAAATATGCCACTAAACAAAAAAATGAACTAACATTACACATTATACTAAGCCGAGAACAGTGAAATGAATACCTTCTTCATTAAAACAAAATATATCTTTAAATATGAGGCATACTCATGTAAAATCACCAGGGAGAACAATATTAAACTCCTATCTGATATTCCAGTTTAATAGATGATTAAACAAGCAATTACAGCTTTGGTCATAAGTTAGATGACTTTCTGTTTTGCGCTGCTTTATATCTTCCGAATAAATTTCTCATTTTCCATGTCTAAAACATAACAACCTATAAAACTACAGACCAAAAGAACTAAACAATACTTCAACAAACAGAAAGATCGATTAATAAAATGAAACGATCCGGCATACATCTTTACCAGCTACAATTAACCTAGAAACCTAATAACCTTGTCCGGAAGTGAGGCCAAACCAAACCCCGATAATTCACAAACCTTAGCTCCTTCCTCCACAAACAGCTAATTAATACGTTAATAAACCATGAAGGGGAGGGGGGGGGGGGGCATTTTGACACAATCCTACATGTTGTTTGGATGTAACACGACAGTGAATAAGAAACACAGCACAATGTGGTAACTGCAGTAATATAGCTAACAGTGTGCCTTACGAAAATTGTTTTCATCAAGCGGTGATGCTTCAATTACCAAACCATAACAGATATGATGGGTCTACATTCACAAGTTCATCATTATTTTGCAAAATTCACAAGTAATTATTGTGGGAGTAGCTAGCATCTAAAGGAGTAAAGGACATCCACTAGATGTTCAACTTCCTATATATCCAAAACACTTCTGATAAATAACCAGGCAAAAATAAAACCACATGCAGACAGCAGCGAGAAAGATATGGATTTAATTCCCCTTCAAAGAAGATGTAAAAAGGACTAAGGTGCAAATTAACCTTGTTCCTGTCACCTTAGATTAATCTCGTTCTTGTTTGCAGATGTTATAACAGATAAAGTGAGGCTCAACATCGACTCTTCATCACCTTCGTGCATAGTCAAGTTCCAGACAGCATGTGTCGCATATTGTGCTGTCATTGGCTCCCCGTATGAGAATCTATTATTCTGTTGCCAAAACAAAGAAGAGAAAAGATAATAACTAGGTGAGAATAACAGACCTTTCCACAAACACAATAAAAACTGCACGTAACCCAACAAAGTACCTGAGTCTCAACACAGGCATGTTCAACCTCTGTTTTATCATCAGCAATAAGCCCACGCGCAACCAATGTTCTCACCAGTTCCATTTCTCTACACTGCTTCAAATGAGAGAAACCTTGAAATATAAGACAGTCAAAACATGATACAAGCCACATCACCAAACAAAAAAGCGCAAGTGATTCTAGTACACCCTTTGATAAAACTACCCATGTCACCCAAGTACAAAATTGCATGAAGTTTAGAGTCTGTTATGATTCTGAAAACTGCTACGTACACCCCCCTGGATAGGGAACGCAGAATAAAGAAATGCAGTATAACGAGGGATCGTAATCCAAAGGACCATCATAATGGTAAACCTAGCATGAGCAGGCAGACAATTTAAAAGCTTTAGTAGGAATAACGGGGTTGCTGGTGGTATACACATCTTAAAGGTTCATGGGCCTGCATATTTTAATTAAAATAACCGAGAATCCATAGTAATGCAATGACATGACATAAGCACTAAACGTTCAACATTAACTCAAGTAAAAAAACAGAAAAGCATTTCATTGAGATGAAACTAGCAACAAGATACTTACCAAGCACATTCAGCGTTCAGCCAACATTCCTAAGCATTGATTTTTCAGTATGGCCAACATTCCTAAGACAATGGGCAACAAATATTGTTGCAAAGTGCAGCAACCTTTGCCATATGATAAACGGCAAGATGACAAGTCACCAACACCATATTGCAGGCTAGCAAGCCACAATACTGGTGGATGGATAATTCTCAAGTCAAAGCTGATATCATGCCAGCGAGTCCCAAAGTTCATTGATGGGTGATTTTCTCAAAGCTGGTCTCATACCAGCATTGTGGTATAACAAGGCTGACAGCCCCAGCACTGCTGGATGACAATCAACCATGTCAGGATTATGAAAAAGAAAATTGCAAAAACCCACCTTAAACGGGGGTTTGCCAAAAACACCTATACAGCTTCATTTTGCTATCTTTAATACCTGCCTCTCTTCCTTATATCAAACACCCACCATAATGCCATTGACCTCATGACATGCTGTTTGCGTGACATCTAGCGCAGCATGATGATTTCTAGTGTGGCTCCAAGCATCTTAGACCAATCCATCAGACCTATTGCTCTACCATTTGCAGTACTAGCATACTTTAAGTATTCATCTTAAAGTGTGCATACTGCAAGAGTTCTAGGCCCGATTGAATGACCTACATATACCAGAAGTCACACTACAATCGACCACACCACGCTCGAAGGTGCACAAGCA
>LAPY01001030.1:106765-118157 GCA_000970635.1 Eragrostis tef | reverse complement strand
AAACTTGCTCGCTAAACAAACTCGACACCAAACTCTAACAAATCGAATCCTAATCGACTGGCAAGCCAAGCTCCTTGCGCGCCCTGGACTATCACCCCACTATGGGCTTCGGCGCGCGCCGGGAATAGTGCTTCCCCCACATAACATGTACTGCTTTTTTTTTCCCTTTAACAAAGTTGTACATACAATTTTCTTTTTATGAAAGCTGCATGTGCTATTTTTCGGTCGGGACAGTAAAGATTTATCTCTTGATGTATTGTTTTAGGGGAATACCTTGATGTTATTCGTTGTTCTGCCTCAAAATTAGCAGACAATTTATCATATCATCAAAAAATTTCCCATCATGTATCTTGTCAATTTTTAACACGTTTTTTTTATTATATTACAATTAATGTAGCGTTAATGCAGAATTTCCCGGTTATCATACTGCTCTTGACTCCTATAATTGGATGGAAAGGCATGGTGATCCATTGTTTCTTCGTCATTTGGCCAGTAAGTAGTAACATAATTCGTGAAAATGTTTTCTGTTCTGGAAAATAGAAGGGGTACACCGCTTTATTGGTCAAATACTCGAATTCTGAATGTACTTATGCAAATGGGTCAGAAGAAAACGTATCAATGTTCATATACTTGTAAATCTAGCTACATAATCATAGTAGGATGTCAGAAGAAAATGTGTTGCTCCCATTCCTTAGCCGCTGGAGTGCTCATGTACTTTTCCTGCTTTACCAGTCACAGAAATTTGGGGACTATTAGCGCTTCGCCTGGCAGATGATCCTGTTTTACCTTTTGATTACCAGACTTATGCTTCCCAGATACAGGTACGTCAAATTTTCTCAAAGTTACTGTAAAACTAATTCATACCAGTGAGCTTCAGTCCCCTTTTTAAGTGTGCTATATGTGCAAAAACATATATAATTAACTTTCTTTGTAATGAAAACATGTGTAAATGGAGAAATACCGTTAAATATGATGGTGACATATGAAGCACAGGTTCACATTTCCCTAGAATTTTGGATGGTAGGCCCAACATAGTTATCTTTATGATGGTAGGGCTTGACCTCGGAGCTTTATCAACTACTTCATAGTGGTTGATTTTGAACATGTATTTGGGTGAATATTATATAACAGAAGCCATACATATTATATGAAGCACACCAAGTCGGTTTCCAGGGGCGAAGCTACAGCTACCCAATGGTGTCAGCTGACACGGACGGTTTTGAGAAAAATCAGTGTAAAATAGTGCTGAATCCTTTTTTTAGTGCTAATCTAATGACACCGTTAGATAATGGTGATGACACCGGTGGCCAAAGAGTCTGGCTTCGCCCCTGTCGGTTTGAATTAGCATCTGACAATATATTTTGATGTGAATTGTAATATAAGAGGAGCACGTGAATGCATTTTCTGTGGTGATGAATAATAGCCAATGGGTCAATTTGATGAATGGATTCATCAATTTGATTTCAATATAGCATCTGACAATATATTTTGATGTGAATTGTAATATAACAGGAGCATGCGAATGCATTTTCTGTGGTGATGAATAATAGCCAATCGGTCAATTTGATGAATGGATTCATCAGCGATCTTTCTCATGCAGCTAAGGAAGTTCTGAAGGAAGCAAAGGTACTGTTCTTCCGTGATTCTATTTCATGCGTTTTGCACTGTCCAATCCTTAAATGAATTTTCGTTTTAGCTCTGGATGCCTGAATTAGTAGCAGTAACATTTCATTGAGGCATAATGTCGTTCTATTTTCACAACCCGGCAATCAACGAAATACGTTAATTTCTTATACAAGTTTGGTGTTGGATCGCCTTGGGCTAATCTATTGGTGACGTGCTCATTTGTTGGTTTGGAAAAAAAATCCAGAAACTAGAGCAGCTGGATTTGCACGATGAATACACTATAGTGAGAAGGCGACTGCTGAATGATCGCCTTCTACTTGCTGAAAGAAGCTTCCTGCAAGCGGAAGGACTTAAAGGAAGAGAATGGTTTAAGCATCTGGTGAGCAATGCTGTAACTTTCAAACGTGTCAACATGATAACTCTGTTGCTACAGTATTTATCTCATTTTTTAGATAACGGGAAAAGAGTACCCGGCCTTGACCTCAAGAGAGGCTACGGTTGTTCATTATACAGTATTTATCTCATCTTTGGTGATAGTAAGTCTAGCGGTTAAGAACACGCATTTAAGCAGCACTTTTGTTTGTGTCTCCAGCTGTACTCGCCTCCGGAGGATTACGAAAGCAAGCTATCCTGCCTTCCTGGGATCGCGGATGCCATCTCACGGTCGGGCAACCTTACCGTCGAAGAACGTCAGTTGACATTGCAGCATGAGGTGTGGAAAGTCTCCCGGGCTATTCAAAGGGCTGCAAGTGTTCTTAGGGGTGAATTCAGTCAACAAAATGAACCATCAAGCAGTAGTTTTGCCGTGGATCCATGAGATATGTATATAAATAAAACGATGTTGGCGTTTGCCCAGAAATGAAAAATCGTTGAAGAATCCTGTTTGTCCAAAAATTTGCCATGGTGATCTCTTTCGTCTCTTTTATTCACGGCTAGACAGCTCCGTTCGATGGTATATTTGGTATGCCACTATGCCAGGCAAGTTTCGCAGGCGGCCGCCTTCCCGCTTCGGCAGCGAGGCACCGATCAAAGGCGATGCATGCAAATGCAGTCACGGTCAATTAACTCTCTGCTTTCGGCGAAAGCCTCAACGTGCAAAATTTTATCCTTTCCCAGTATAGAACATAGCCGTTGTTCCTTCCATACACACATCTCCTCTCCTATACATAACCACAATATCTTTCTCACCATGCAGCATCTTGTCAAGATACACACAATCTCTCAAGAAATCCTCTCCTCTTCTCTGCGAGATCTTCCGCTAGATCATGTCGACGAGCGACAACACAGCCGTAGCTGCCAACCAGGGTGGACGGTGCGCCGCATGCAAGAACCAGCGCAGGAAGTGCGCTCAGGACTGCATCCTCGCTCCCTACTTCCCGGCCTCGGGCGCCAACAGGGGAGCCGTAGCCGCCAACCCGGGTAGGCGGTGCGCCGCATGCAAGAACCAGCGCAGGAAGTGCGCTCAGGACTGCATCCTCGCTCCCTACTTCCCGGCCTCGGATCCCCAGAGATACGCCTGCGTGCAGAGGATCTTTGGAGCCAGCAACATTGCAAGAATGCTCCAGGTAAATCCATCACGCGATCCTGCTCAGTTGATCAGTTACAGTGTCATAAACGATAGGGTACACACGCACTTTCTTAAACACTCGTGCTGCAGTTTAGCATCGAACATCAGCGTTCATATCTAAGCATTGTAGGATGATCACTTTTAACGAGACATGTGGAATGATGTTTCATTAGTCGAGTAATTCGTGTGCCATTTCTTTGGTTCCTTCTTGTGCAGAGTCTTTTGGTTCCTTCTTGTGCAGAGTCTCCCTGTCCACGATCGCGGCAAAGCGGCGGACACGATGGCGACGGAGGCGCACCGGCGGGTGCAGGACCCGGTGTACGGCTGCGCCGGCGTCATCGCGCGCCTGCAGGACGAGATCAGAGCCGTGCAGTCCGAGCTGGCCAGGACCGAGGCCCAGATCGCCGTGCACGCCGCAGCGGCAGCAGGCGCGCAGCCGGAGGCGGGCAACCAGTTGAACGCTCAGCTGGTACAGGGGCCAATGCAGCAGCAAGGCGACTCGTTGATGGTGCAGGAGCCGTTCCCAGGCTTGGATGGGCTCCTCGACGATGTCCACGCGGGTGCTACTTTGTTCGATGATAACATTTGACCAGCCTTCCACTGAAATGAGCCATCCAGTAATACAGAGGGTGTTCGTTTCTCCTTACTAAAATGGCTAAAATTTTAGCCAGGGAGGAATATTACCATTTAGAAGTATTAAATAAAGTCTAATTACAAAACCTTTTTACAAATAGGGGCTAATTTTCGAGACGAATCTAACGAGACTAATTAAGCTATGTTTCGCTACAGTGATTATGGCTTAATTACGGCATAATTACTTTTATAATTAGACTTTAATTAGTACTACTAAATGACAATATTCCAAATGGCTAAAAAATCTGGCTAAAAAACGAACAGACCCGTGATGCTTACATATGCTATTTCATCAAGCCTGATTTACTAGGGTCTCCTTAAGCTCAATATGGGACAAGTTAATGATGCTAGTCTTGTCACAGTGCCCTGTTTATTTTGCACTCTTCTCTATAAATCAAATACTCCTACTTCAGTGAGTGAATTTGGATATGATCGAGTAGCTTCCAGTTGTAGGCACAGTTATATTAGTATCTTTGTATTCTAAAAAAAAAGTTATATTATCTTTGTTATTCAAGTGATTTGGAGATTTTCGTTTACCGTACTTCAACTCATTTCAATCTACTATGAATTTCATAAACTTAACAAAACTCATAGCGCATATCGCAAAATGAATTTGAGAACCACCTTCGATTTTTTCCCCACTGGGATTTTAATCTTGCCGACAGACGAGTGCGTTTAGTTCTCGCTGTGCTCATTTTGGCAAGTTTGTTTCTACGTGAGTGTGCTATCTCAGGCATAACAAATTTTGATGTGTTTTCGCGTGTATAATTGAAAAACATTCAAAAACGAATCCGGGATCCATCGAAAAACATTATATTAGGATTCAAGCTTGCTGTAGTCCGTCAGATCAAATCCCATCGCTCCCAACTCAAAAAAAAAAAAAATCCCATCGCTTCCGATGAGAAACAGGACCATGCCAAAAAGCGTATCAACGGAACACTGCCGCTCCGACAACCCGAGGCCGCCGCGGAATGCATCTTCTCCGGCAGGCAAACCTAGGGCATGCGAGGTCTCGCTAGTACAACCTGAGATAATCCACCTTCCCGCGTCGCGGCGCCGCCAGTTCCATCGGCCTCGTGGATCGCGGGCGCCGCACACTCTCCAACCGACATGAGACCAACCAACGGCGCGCCGGAGGGGGCGGCCCACATTGGCGGCTACCGACGCTTGGAAGGAGACCGGCTGGGCAGTGCTGCCCTGACCTGTTTCCCATCCACCCAGTCAGGTACGCACCGCACCTACGACCACCAATCAATCACTGCGAAATTACTTTGAAAATCAGTTGAAATCACATGATTTCCTGCATACATTCGTCCTTCCCAGAACTTATTTGGTTATTCAACTGTTCATCACTCCACTGAAAGAAATAGTCCATCACTCTGTTGCTATCTCTCTGTAGTCTGTACATCAGAGCAACACACATAAGGTCCGGGCTAAACATACGATTTTTGTTTACAGCGGTTATCAACCTGCTGCAAAGGCATGACGATTGCAGTCTGCACTCTGCAGGATCTACGCTTTCGCCATGTTTGGGTTGTCAGTGGACACGCTCTCGAGGTATCTCTCGACGACGTCCAGGCCACAGAGCTCCTTGACGACGGGCATTGTTGCTGGGACGTCCATCTGGAACGTAGTGGCAGAGTTCGCTGGCCCGGTGCAGACCGAGAACTCCTTTCTCGCTGCCCTGATGGCTTCTCTCATCGCACAGTGCACCGAGGAAGCGAGAAGCAGTGGTGGTTCTCCCGATGCTGCAAGCAAATCCAATCCACAATTTGTCAGAGTTGCATCCAACAATGCTTGATAAGCTCAAGTGTCTGTGCTCTTAGGAATTATGATATCAAGTTACAGTATTTCAGCTGTACAGGAAATTGAGAAGGCCTGCAAGAATTTTGGAGGGGATGAAACCTTATGAGATGAGTTCACCTTTGGAAGAAAGGACACGTTTCTGCTCTCGGGCATTGTTGATCAGCTCGACATTGAACTGCTTCGGGATAGTGTCGACTGTGGGGATCTTGTACGTCCATGTGCCATCGTTGATCACCATGCCGTCAGAGTTCGTTGCATACTCCTCGTTTGTGAAGAAGCCAACTCCTTGGATGAATGCACCTTCAACCTGGGTGAATTAGGAACATTCTTTAGGAATGCAGCAATTTTTCATTGATTCAATGGTTAGCACGAGGAATTTCTGTTTTTCGAGATAACCTGGCCCAAGTCCACAGCAGGGTTGAGGCTCTGCCCGCAGTCGTAAATGAGGTCACTTCGGAGGATTGTGGTTGCGCCCGTCAGTATATCAACTTCCACCTGCAATGTTATACAATTTTCAATCAAGTGTTAGCATTGAGCTGAACTGAAGCTGCAGGTACTAAATTTGGATTGATGATACCTCACTGATGGCAGCTCCATAGTTCAAGTAGCTTGTGAAAGTTGGATCAGGAGACCAGTATGCATGAGCTGATAAGTTCACACTCGCCATTCTTGCCTGCAAATGAGAAACAAATGCCATAAACAATTGAAGGTGAAGCTTTTAGATAGTGAGTTCCTTACATGTTACTATTCAGGGTATCTCTTTTAATGTTTAAAATTGCTATGACACCAACAGAGTTACATTATAAAGGCTTATCCTCACCTGAGCAATCAAGGCACTCCATTCCACTGTGACACCCTTAGCCTCCAGACTCTCCTTGATAGGCTTTAGCCTTTCGACAAGCTCAAGACATGAATGTCGAACCGCTTCACAGCTAATTTCAGAAGTGCTGCTCCCACCGGTGAACCCTCCCTGGATTAAGCTCAATGAGTCGGCCTGTATAACCCGGATCTTGTCCAGGAGGCATTCACCGCCGTCAAGACACAACTGTCCCAACCCAAATGCTGTCATCTGCTTCACTTTAGTATACAGCCCTTGGCCTATTTCAACCCCTCCAACCTCGACAGCAATGGAACCATCATTCATGATAGACACCTTGCCTGGAGTTGGGCGAAGACTCACCACATATGTGATTGGCACACAAGAAATGCCACGTTTCTTCCACCTGTTGCTGCTATTGAAGCGATCTACCATTGCAACTCTTTGCTGGTACTCAGGAGATGAGGCCAGCTTATCAAAAATTGAGACTAGACTGTATGTAGAAGCTTCACCTGCACTTTCTCCGTAGAAAACCGCAAGGCTTTTGAAGTCATGAAGGTTTTTCCTCCTGATGGTATTAGTATCGACTGAGAGTGTGGAAGCAACATGCTCAATGATGGCTTCTGCGATGAACGAGCCCTGCAGATCTCCAGGAGCCCGCATTGCTGGTACTCAGGAGATGAGGCCAGCTTATCGAAAATTGAGACTAGACTGTATGTAGAAGCTTCACCTGCACTTTCTCCGTAGAAAACCGCAAGGCTTTTGAAGTCATGAAGGTTTTTCCTCCTGATGGTATTAGTATCGACTGAGAGTGTGGAAGCAACATGCTCAATGATGGCTTCTGCGATGAACGAGCCCTGCAGATCTCCAGGAGCCCGCATTGCTGACTTTGGTGAGACATTCGTTTTACAGATCTTGATATCAAATGCAAGGGCACCCCAGTTGTACTTTTTGAAGGCCCCTACAATACCGTGTGGCATCAATCCACTCAGATCCAGTGCTATCCCTGCATTGAGCCCGAGATCGATGTGCACGGCTGTGATCTTGCCATCTGACTTGAATCCAACAGAGTATTTCACCTTCATAGGATGCCGTCCGCCTGCTATAACCATGTCCGTCTTGCGGTCTAGGTACATCCTAACAGGACGTCGTAGCTTGAATGCGGCAATGGCGCATGCACATGCAACCTGACAAAGTAAATTATTGGTCACCTCTAACACATTTGCATCACAAACAGTTCACTTATCAGATCATGAACTTTTGTCAACGATACATTGGTAGTTAAAGACGGAAAATGTCTATCAAAGCCAATACTTACATGTGTGGATTTCATAACCTTTCCTCCAAATCCTCCCCCAACTCTTCTGGTGATGACACGGACATTGTGACATGGAATGCCAAGACACTTTGCCACCACGTTTTGAAGAATCTCAGGTGTTTGTGTTGAGGAATAGATGGTTATGCAGTTATCTTCATCAGGAATAGCTAGTGCCACTTGCGTCTCCATGTAGAAATAGTACTGGGATTCAAGTTTCACCTGTGGAAAGGAAAATACAAGTTGTGAGTTTTTGGCCTCGTTGGATATTCAGAGCCTCTTGAACATAATGAATCATGTACCTCTGCTGATAAAATCTTGTGATCAGCTTCAGACATCCCTTTTTCGTAATCTCCAATTGTCTGAGGAACTAAAAATGGGAGAAGTTGGAAGTAGCTATTTTGTTGGATGGCATCTTCTATTGTCAAAATTGGTGGCTGCAGATTTTCTGTGCTATACTCAACAACGGCTTGCTTTGCTGCCATATAAGCATACCTCTGTGTTTCAGCAATCTGAGTGATAGAAACCAGCAAGACACGGTAAGCTCTTCAGAATTCATGGTATACATCAAATTATTATGGTTTTGTGTAATCTGAAAGAATAATTAAGAAACATTACCACGACACCGATATTTTGACCAGCAAATTCAGCAACCGGATCTGCAAAAAGTGCTTCATTTCCACTTCCTAGTACTGGGAAGTTGGACCCAATATTTTCGCCGCTGCTGGGAATATCCTTTGCGGTGATAACTGTGATGACCTTTTGTGAAGCTAAAGATGGTTTGAAGTTGATACTCTTCACATGAGCATGAGGGTGTGTGCTGTAGATAAATGCTCCATAGAGGCAGTCCTTGGGAGCAGGGATATCATCAACGTACACTGCCTCCCCTGTTTGAGAAAAGTGAATACAATTTAGTGCCTTTTTTACAGAGAGTATGTAATCACTAAAAGTGGAAGAACACAATATGCCGGAATGAAGCTATTGTGTTGAAAATCAACAAAAGGATCATCAACTTAATGCTTTGTTGAGCATGCTGAAGAAAAGGGTAACGATGAACATATTCAGAGTCTTTGTTACTAAATTAATCAGTTTAGATGGTGAAACCAGAGTTTATACCAGAAGCTTGAAGCTCTGCCCCGGCTTTCTTGATTGGCTTGCCGACTGGCTTGTATTCATCAGTGAAAACTATTTCTTGTCTTGAGCATAGTGGCAAATCATTGCTGTCAACCTTAAGACGCTCCTCTGGTAAGTACTCAGTGTTACAATTCGTAGTTCCATTACTATATGACCCATTTGGAATAACAGTGTTCGCAGGTGCGATCGTTCTGTTGGCAAAGGAAGACAGGAAGCTGAACAAGAAACTGACAGCCAAGCTGATCCTGTATTCTGGATATGTTGTGCCATTTGATGGTGAAACAACTTCTTTAAGCAACCGGACTGCTTGAAGTATAACAGACGAGGTCACATATTTGCCCTTCAGGAAATTCTCGACCTTCCTAGCTCTGATGGCACTGTCAACCCCGTAAGCACCAAATGCTAGGCATATGTCCTCGATGAGATGGTTCCCTGATGCTGCATGCACTGAGGTCATCGCCAAGAAAGCAGAATTAACATATGAGATAGCATTTCCAAATGGACGAGGTGCTGCTCGGAAGGTCTCAAAGGTGATGTTATCTGAATCCCAATCTGGGAGAAATATGCTTATCAGCAAGATCTTAATCCCAATCTGGGAGAAATATGCTTATCAGCAAGGTGCTAGAATCACATGGAGGCTGCTGCAAAAACTCCTCCAAAGTGAGGCACAACCTTTTGGAAGCCACCTGAATACTGACGGTTGAACCTGCAGCTAGCAGTACAGTTGCAATATCCGACTCGAATCGAAGTCGCTGTGCCATGATTATATTGCCACCTACGGTTGCGGTGTTGCGAACGGATGGTGAAGCCACCTTGTTGAGGTGATCAGCAATCTTTTTGAAGACGAAATTTCCATCTGATAACACCTCAATGGCTTTAGAGATAGACACAACTGATCCAATCTCAATTCCCTTGCAGCTTCTGTTGATCACTGAGAGTTCTGGGATCCCCTTGATGTCAATGTACTTGTCATAGAGGTCTGCATCCTTGTACACTCCGGACCCAGTGTTTGAGGCTACAATCTTCACTGAATTTTCATCAAACCAGTCAGAATCCAAAAGCCCATGAAGCTCCTCAATGCTCTTGGGATGGTACCAGCCATCATCGGAGAGCGCCACTGGAGCACCGTTGGCCTGATCCAGAGTAGACTTGATCTCGGACTTCAGGAACTCCGGGAAAGTGCACACGGCGCCACTTTTATAGCCCGGCAGCTTGCTGACTTCTGCAGGTTCGTCACCCTTCTTCCAAAAGCAGTTGAGTCCCAGGTCCTCAAGGTCAACGTCGGCCGCGAAGCTCTTGCAGGCATCAACGATGGGCCTGTATCCGGTACAGCGGCAGAGATTGCCGGAGACAGCCCTCTCGGCCTCGGACGTGGTGAGCTTGGAGAAGCCGGCCGGCGCAGCGGGGCGGCCGGCCTCCTTGTCGGCCTTGACGAGCGCCGAGAAGATGGACATGCACATGCCGGGCGTGCAGAAGCCGCACTGCGAGGCGTGGAAGCCGGCGAGGCGCTGCTGCACGGGGTGGTAGCCATCCCTGGTGTTGCCGATGCCCTCGCTGGTAGTGACCGAGCAGCGGTCCACGCTGTGAAGCAGCGTCAGGCAGGAGCTCGACGAGTACTCGGTCACCTGGTCGGTGTCCGGGTCGTACTTGGAGATGAGGACCACGCATGCACCACAGCCACCTGCGTGAACTTGTACAAGAGGTTAGCTTCTTTGTTACATGGACACGAAGAAGATGTTGTCCTTTTTGAGTACTTGCGTGTGAATCACTTGGAATGGGAAGCTAATGGTATGAGTTTTTGGCTGTTTCGAGCTCTTGCATTTGCATATGAATCACTTGGAAGGAACCTACAACACAACACTACAGAATATAGAAGGTGTGGAAGAGTGATCTTCTGTATGAATCGCTTGGTTTAATTTCGTTTCGTTCATTTCAAAATTTCTGCTTGCCTAAGACTTGAGCCCAATCAAGAAGGAACTATAAAGCTAGCTGCAGACTGAAGTACAGTAGTGTGGCAATCAAGGAAGTTGACTCAGGTACCTTCACCGCATCCGAGCTTGGGTCCTCTGACAGGCGTCTGCGTGCGCAAGAACTCGAGCAGCGTCGTCGACGGGTCGACGCCGGCCGCCTCGTAGCGCTTGCCGTTCACAGCCAGCACCACCGTCTCCGTCCCCATCTCCTCGGAAGCTTCGCTGACTATCTCCAATTTCTGCGCTGCACACCAGAGTGGCTCCCGAGGCCGCGGGCTTTTCTATACGAGCTTCCGAGCGGCAGTTGACGAAGCCAGTCTGGCTGCCAATGCACGCACAATATTTTTTACTCATACTACCTTCCAAAAGAAAAAATGGACGTACTAGTAACATAAACTTTGTTTCACAATCGATGCGATCGAGCTCTTACGTGATCCATCTATAATTTGGGTTTTTAGTTGAATTCTGAAGTAGCATCTTGTCAGCTAAATACATTCTTTTTTCTCGTAATAACTTCGTATAGC
>LAPY01001030.1:87440-104941 GCA_000970635.1 Eragrostis tef | reverse complement strand
AAACGAACCCCCACCGCCAGCCGCAATCCGTCTTCCCCGGCCACGCGGCGGCGCCGCCAGCTCTATCGGGCTAGCGGAGTCGCTGTCGCCGCGCTCGCCAATCGCCGCGAGTTCAACCAACGGCGCGCGGGAAGGGGCAGAGGACATTGCCGGCCGGCGGCGAGGGCACAGCGCACGGCAGGCAGCCGCGATGTGCCGCACTGGTTCAACCTGATCCCCCATCGGCCCAGGCAGAGGCAGCAGGTACGCACGCATCGATTCGTGACGAAATTACTCCAAAAACTAGTCCAAATCACATGGTTCCCTCCACACATTTCTCCTAACGGACACTTATTTAGCTCAGGAATCCTTAGTTTAATTCAACTCTAGCTGTTCTAACTGTTCAACACTCCTTTTCACAAGACCAAGCTGCTCGCCATCGTTATCTCCTCCTCTGTACTACATCAGTGCAACACAGGCTGACGCCCAAGCTAAACACTCGATTTTTTCTTTGCAGTCTGCAGAATCTATGCATTCGCTGTGGTTGTGCCGGTAGTGGACACGCTCTCGAGGTACCTCTCGACGACGTCCAGGCCGCAGAGCTCCTTGACGACGGGCATCGTCGCCGGGACGTTCATTTGGAATGTTGTGGTGGAGTTCGCTGGCCCGGTGCAGACATTGAACTCCTTCCTGGCAGCCCTGATGGCCTCCCTCATTGCGCAGTGCACCGAGGACGCGAGAAGCAGTGGCGGCTCACCTGAGGCTGCAAACAAAGACCCAGCCCACAGCATGTCAGCGTTGCAAGCAGCTATTTGAGTTCAAGGTTCAGTACTCAGGAAGTTGGCCCTGGATGCAGTTATGTGGGAAGCGGCTTAAAACTGCAAGAAGATTTTCACCTTTGGACGAGAGGACACGCTTCTGGTCAGGGGCGCTGTTGATCAGCTCCACATTGAACTCCTTTGGGATAGTGTCGACCGTGGGGATCTTGTAGGTCCAAGTGCCATCGTGGATGACCAAGCCGTCAGAGTTTGTTGCGCACTCCTCGTTCGTGAAGAAGCCCACTCCTTGGACAAATGCGCCTTCAACCTGAGTAATCAAGAACAGACCGAATCATGAACAAAGTTCAGACGAGCAACAGAGCGGTTTGCACAAGATTGCTGCTGACCTGGCCCAAGTCCACAGCAGGATTTAGACTCTGCCCGCAATCATACATAAGGTCGCTCCGTAGGATTGTGGTTGCGCCTGTCAGGACATCAACTTCCACCTGCAGTGTTCATTATCCAATTTCCAGTCAGATATCAGCATTGAGCAGAGCAGAACCTGCAGCCGCTAAAATCTGGATTAGGGATACCTCACTGATGGCAGCTCCATAGTTCAAGTAGCTTGTGAAAGTTGGATCAGGTGACCAGTATGCATGCGCTGATAAGTTCACATTTTCCATACTTGCCTGCAAATTAGAAACAAATGCCATGAACAATTGAAGCTTTTAGCTAGCAAGTTCCTCACTTGTTACTGCTACTGTAATTCTTGGTAATCAAGGCAGGTTATCGTCACCTGGGCAATCAAGGCACTCCATTCCACTGTGCCAGACTTTGCCTCCAGACTTTCCTTTATAGGCTTTAGCCTTTCGACAAGTGCAGCACATGAATGTCGAACCGCTTCACAGCTGTTTTCAGAAGTAGTGCTTCCACCGGTGAACCCTCCCTGGATCAAGCTCAATGAGTCTGCTTGTATGACCCGGACCTTGTCCAGGAGGCATTCACCGCCGTCAAGACACAGCTGTCCCAACCCAAATGCCGTCATCTGCTTCACTTTAGTGTACAGACCTTGGCCTATCTCAATCCCTCCAACCTCGACAGCAATGGAACCATCATTCATGATAGACACCTTGCCAGGAGTCGAACGAAGTCTTACATCATATGTTATTGGTACACAAGAAATGCCACGCTTCTTCCACCTGTTGCTGCTGTTGAAGTGCTCGACCATTGCAGCTCTTTGCCGATATTCTGGAGACGAGGCGAGCTTATCGTAAATTGAGACCAGACTGTATGTAGAAGCTTCACCTGCACTTTCTCCGTAGAAAACTGCAAGGCTCTTGAAGTCATGAAGGTTCTTTCTCCTAATGGTATTTGTGTCTACTGAGAGAACGGATGCAACATGCTCAATTATGGCTTCTGCAATGAAAGAGCCCTGCGCTTCTCCAGGAGCCCGAAACATTGACTTCGATGGCATATTTGTCTTGCAGACCTTGATATCAAATGCAAGAGCGCCCCAGTTGTACTTTTTGAAACCCCCTATGGTAGTAGTTGGCAACATTGGACTCAGATCCGGTGCTATCCCAGCATTTAGGCCAAGATCTAGGTGCACGGCTGTGATCTTGCCATCTGACTTGAACCCAACGGAGTATTTTGCTTTCATTGGATGCCGCCCGCCTGCTATTATCATGTCCGTTTTGCGATCGAGGTACATCCTAACAGGACGCTGCAGCTTGAATGCAGCTACGGCACATGCACATGCAACCTGATAAAGAGGAAGTTCTTGGTCATTTTTAACACGTTTGTATGTCAAAGTTTATCTGATCAGATCGTGAACTTCAGTTGACATCATTTGTAATTAAAAGTGGAAATGTTTAGGAAAGCAAAGCTTCCGCTAGTCAGTACTTACATTTGCTGCTTTCATTGCCTTTCCACCAAAGCCTCCTCCGACCCTTCTGGTGATGACACGGACATTATGGAATGGAATGCCAAGGCACCTTGCAATGAAGCTTTGTGTGATTTCTGGTGCTTGTGTTGAGGAATAGACAGTTATGCAGTTATCTTCATCTGGAATAGCCAACGCTACATGTGTCTCCATGTAGAAATAATACTGGGATTCAAGCTTTACCTGCAGGAAAAAGAACAATATTGGGCATCTGTTTGGTGGTTTGGTCTTGTAAGAAACTCTGGAGTATATACCCATAATGGAGTGTGTACCTCGGCTGATAAAATTTTGTGATCAGCTTCTGACATCCCTTGATTGAAATCACCAACTGGCTTAGGAGCTGAAAATGGAGGAATAGGAAAGTAGCTATTTTGCTGTATGGCATCTTCTATTGCCAGAATTGGTGGCTGCAGATTTTCTGTGCTATACTCAACAACAGCTTGCTTTGCAGCCAGATAGGCATACCTCTGTGTTTCAGCAATCTGCATGATACACCAACATGACATCGTAAGCTTGCCTTTTTTTTTCGAAATTCTTTGTTATATACATGTACATACAATTGGTCTTGAGTAATCTTAAAGAACACCCAAACAGGCTAGTAACGTTACCACAACACCAATGTTTTGGCCAGCAAATTCAGCAACTGGATCAGCGAAAAGTGCTTCATCTCCTAGCATCGGGAAGCCCGATCCAACATTTTCTCCACCTCTGGGAATGTCTTTTGCAGTGATAACTGTGATGACTTTCTGAGAAGCCAAAGATGATTTAAAGTCGATACTCTTTACGTGGGCACGTGGATGTGTGCTGTAGATGAATGCTCCATAGAGGCAGTCTTTGGGTGCAGGAATATCATCAACGAACACAGCCTCTCCTGTGTAACAAAAAAGGTATTTTTAAGTGCAATTTTTAGGAGAGTACGTACATGCACTAAAAATGTGGAAAATATGTATCAGGATGGAGCTTAAATTTTCAATATTGTATATCAGGATGGAGCGTGTCAAATGTCCCAGATTGACTAAGTTTTGGGGATTATCCAGAAGAAAAAGATTACAGTAAACATGCTCAGAAGTTGAGATACTGAAATCAATGCGAGCTAAATCAGTTTGCAGAATGGAATAAGAGTATATACCAGAAGCTTGGACCTCTGCCCCGGCTTTCTTGATTGGCTTGCCGACTGGCTTGTATTCATCAGTGAAAACTATTTCTTGTCTTGATCGTATTGGCAAATGATTGCTGTCAACCTTCAGGAATTTCTCCAGAGAGTTCTCAACTCTAGGGAATGAACCGTTGGGGGCTATAACCTTTGCTGGTTCATTTAAGATGTCGGCAAGGGATGACAGGAAGCTGAATAAGAAACTGACAGCCAAGCTGATTCTGTACTCAGGATGTCTTGTGCCTACTGATGGTGAAACGGTTTCTTTAAGCAAACGTATTGCTTCAAGTATAATAGTGAAGCTTACAGATTTGCCCTTCAGGAAATCCTCAACCTTTCTAGCTCTCGTGGCATGATCGACTCCATAAGCACCAAACACCAAGCATATATTCTTAATTATATGGTCCCCTGATGCTGCATCCACTGATGTCCTTGCCAAGAAAGCAGAATTAACATATGAGACAGCATTGCCAAATGGACGAGGAGCTGCTCGGAAAGTCTGAAAGGTGATGTCATATGAATCCCAATGTGGGATAAATATGCTCAGCAGCAGGGTCTTTGAATCACATGGAGGCTGCTCCAAGAACTCCTCCAAGCTGAGGCACTGCCTTGTGGAGGACACCTGGATGGTGACTGTTGAACCTGCAGCTAGTAATACGGTTGCAATATCTGATTCAAATGGCAGCCTCTGTGCCATTACTATGTTTCCACCAATGGTTGCAGTGTTCCGAACAAACGGCGAAGCTACCTTGTCCAGGTGACCAGCAATCTTTCTGAAAACCACATTTCCATCAGACAACACCTCAATTGCTTTAGTGATGGACACAACTGATCCAAGTTCTATCCCCTTGCTGGTCTTGTTGATGACAGAAAGCTCTGGGATTCCTTTGATGTCAATGTACTTGTCATACAGGTCCTCATCCTTGTACACTCCAGACCCAGTGTTTGAAGCCACGATCTTCACGGATTTTTCATTGAACCAATTAGAATCAAATAGCCTTTGAAGCTCTTCGATGTTCTTGGGATGGTACCATCCATCGTCAGATATGGTCTCTGTAGCACAATTTGCCTGATCCACCGAAGCTTTGATCTCGGATTTGAGAAACTCAGGAAAGGTGCAGACCGCGCTTCTATTGTAGCCCGGCAGCTTGTTGACATCTGCAGGTTCGTCACCCTTCTTCCAGAAGCAGTTGAGACCCAAGTCCTCAAGGTCAACATCAGCCGTGAAGCTCTTGCAGACGTCGACGATGGGCCTGTAGCCAGTGCACCGGCACAGGTTGCCTGAGATAGCCCTTTCAACTTCGGAGGCTTTGAGCTTGGAGAAGCCGGCCGGCGGGGTGGGGCGGTCGGCCTCCTTGTCGGCCTTGACGAGCACGGAGAAGATGGACATGCACATGCCGGGCGTGCAGAAGCCGCACTGCGAGGCGTGGAAGCCGGCGAGGCGGTGCTGCACGGGGTGGTAGCCATCCTTGGTGTTGCCGATGCCTTCGCTCGTGGTCACCGAGCAGCGGTTCACGCTTTGGAGCAGCGTCAGGCAGGAGCTCGCCGAGAACTCGGTCACCTCATCGGTGGCCGCGTCGTACTTGGAGACGAGGATCACGCATGCACCGCAGCCACCTGCCACAACGTACGTCAAATTTGTGCAAGATGTTAGCGTTGTTCTTTCTTGGACACGCAGAGGAACTGTGTATAGGTTGCTTTCTTTGGTTAGTGAATGTGCAGAGAGGTAGCACAATCGTATATAATACTAGTCAGATTAGTTATCACTTTTCATTGACGGCTATTCTTTATAAAGTTAGTTACAAATATATTTGAGCCTGAGCTTTCTGAGTTGTTTGCGTATTGGTATCTCCTGTGCCTTTCTAATGCTTCGGTGTCTTTGACGGGTTGGGATCCTCTGACATGTCCGTGTGATCGTGACATCCCAAGGATGACGGGGATGGAAGCAAGTGAAATAGCTGGACCTTTGGCTGATGAAATGAACGAACGACGGCGCCGGCCTCCTCCAGGAGGACATCAAAGAAGAGAAGAAGAAGGTGAAATCAGATGACCGGCAAAGCCGTTGGGCACAAGTGTGCGCGAATTTCCTCGCACCTTTTCCTTTTTGTTTCGGTAATTTTCCTATGCGAAAACCTGTGATTATTGATGCAAGGACAGCAGTTCCTTGGCCAATCTATCGCAGTTTTGTTCAGATCAAGACTATATGCTGCAAAGTTAACCAAGAGCCAGGAACTGAAGCATGGGTGCAACGTGCACAAGATGGGGCAGTCAGGGCTCTCGGCGTCACGTACCTTCGCCGCAGCCGAGCTTGGGGCCTCTGACTGGCGTCTGCGTGCGCAGGAACTCGAGTAGCGTGGTCGACGGGTCGACGCCGGCAGCCTCGTAACGCTTGCCGTTCACGGCCAGCACCACCGTGCCCGCAGCCGCCGGCTTACCCATCTCCACGGCGGACTCGATGGTCACCTCTCCTTTCCTGCTCCTGCACTGCAACAAGAGCTTGCGCAGCGGCCGTGGCAGCCTCTTTATACGAGCCTCCGAGCGCAGGCAGCTGGTGATGTACGCGCTGACGACGCCCGGCCTGGCTGCGAAAGCAGTGATGCATGCTGTGTGATCGGTCTGTATGAGCTAAGTATTCGGTTGATCTTGTGTACATATCACTTGTTTTGTACATATGCTGGTTATCTAGCGTATTGGACTACATCTGGATTCTGGTCAGCGTTTTTCACTTTATACAAACAGCTTACCTGCCTCCGGATTTTGTTTTCTTCCCCGTCATTAGGGCATGCCACTTAAGTAGTAATCCTACAGGGCAAAAATTAAGGATATCACTTGCTTGAGATTAGTGTTATATTGGCATAAATTAAAGATATCGCCGGCTCATCAATGGTTATTTGGCTAAAAAAGAAAACACGTTCGCTCGGGGCTAGAAATTATCACATTAATGATTAATCGAAGAAAAAAAAGAATAATTACCTGTTATATAAAAAATAGTCTAAAACACCCTCAAAATGTTTTAAATATGAACCACCATTGCCATTTTGAAAAATTATTCTCAAATCGCCCATGCGCTTGAAAAAGTAACACATTTACCATTAGGGAAATAGCCTAAAATTTCTATTATATAACTTTATAAATCACTGTTGCTAAAACAATCAACTGAAAATAAGACGTAATATAATATGATACAATACTTAAGTAATTAATACTAACCGTACAAATACAAGTCATCCCACTAGTTACCACTTTAGATCAACAATTTCCGAATATATTAGCGAAGCTGAGCCGTGCAAGAGGAATTGAAGATGCTAGTTGTCCGTCTGATCAAAACTCAACGCTTCTGCTTAAACCATGTTGCGAAACGGGAAAGCCCAAAGCGTAACAAGCAACGACCACGCCATGTAAAAAAAAAAAAACAACAACGACCACGCCGGCCCCCCGAGGCCACCTGCTGCTGCTGGCAGCGGCGGCGGCAGAAGAAGAAGAAGAATACTCTCGCTGCCGAGCCCAGCAGCAGGGACGCGAGCCCACGCAGATGCTTCCCCTGACTCCGTGAGGCTGCGTGCACCAAGGTCAGATGTCCCGTTGCCCCCAACGCGCCGCCAGTTCGATCGATTGCGCGCTCGCCACCGGTGCGGAGCCGACCGGGGGACGCGCGGCCGCTATTGCTCGCCCTGGTGCGGAACCGACCGCGGAGGCGCGGAGGAGCAGCCACCGTTGCCGGCCGTCGAGGAGTGAGCCGAAACAAACCAACCGGTTTCTTCCGATCCCCACCTATGCATCCAGGTACACACCAATGTATGATCCATTCCAAAATTCCTGTCAAAAACGCATCATTTGATTCATTTCCTACATACGTTTGATCTGCCTGGCACTTATTCAGGTCCCCTATACAGTGCAAGACCACTACTCGCCATTGCTACCTATGTACATCACAGCAAACATACATCACGCTGCTAGGCTAAGAACACGCCGTTATCTTACACTGATTAATCCAATTCGCGAGCACGGCGCTGGCTAGATCTATGCATTCACAGTGCTTGGGCCGGCAGTAGACACGCTCTTCAGGTACCTCTCGACGACGTCCAGGCCGCAGAGCTCCTTGACGACGGGCATCGTCGCCGGGACGTTCATTTGGAATGTTGTGGTGGAGTTCGCTGGCCCGGTGCAGACATTGAACTCCTTCCTGGCAGCCCTGATGGCTTCTCTCATTGCGCAGTGCACCGACGATGCCAGAAGCAGTGGCGGCTCGCCCGAGGCTGTATAGGATCCAGTACACAGTATGTCAGTGTTTAAAGCAGCTATTGTTGATGGGCTCACGTTGAATTAATTTCAGTAATCAAGAGGTCGATCAAGTCTGCAGTTATCTTGGGAAGGGGAGAAAAATTCTGAGAAAACACAACCTTTGGATGAGAGGACACGCTTATTGTCACGGGCGCTGTTGATCAGTTCCACATTGAACTGCTTCGGGATGGTGTCGACCGTGGGGATCTTGTATGTCCATGTGCCGTCGTGGATGACCATGCCATCAGAGTTGGTCACACACTCCTCATTCGTGAAGAAGCCCACTCCTTGCACAAATGCGCCTTCAACCTGAGTGAATCAAAAATAGGTTGAATCATGAATAACGAAAAATGTTCATAGGATCAGCAAATTGGCATTGATGCAGTGGCTTGCACGAGTAATTTTCGCGTTGTAGCTGACCTGGCCCAAGTCCACAGCAGGGTTCAAACTCTGCCCGCAGTCATACACAAGGTCACTCCGTAGGATTGTGGTTGCACCTGTCAGGACATCAACTTCCACCTGCAACGTTCATTATCCCATTTACAATCAAATGCCAGCATTGAGCTGCACTGAAAGCTGCAGCTGCTAAAACTTGGTTTGGTGATTTAATTCATTCGCAGTGTTGTTATTGCTATCTTGATTACCTCACTGATGGCAGCTCCATAGTTCAAGTAGCTTGTGAAAGTTGGATCAAGTGACCAGTATGCGCTGATAAGTTCACATTCACCATAGTTGCCTGCAGATTAGAAACAAGTGCCATGAACAATTGAAGCTTTTATATAGTGACTTCCTCACGTGTTACTGCTACTGTAATTCTTGGTGTCTCTTTCAATGGTATTTGGCATCTCATCAATAGAGTTAAATTTATAAGGGTTATTGTCACCTGGGCAATCAAAGCACTCCATTCCACTGTGCCAGACTTAATCTCCAGACTCTCCTTGATAGGCTTTAGCCTTTCAACAAGTGCAGCACATGAATGTCGAACCGCTTCACAGCTGTTTTCAGAAGTAGTGCTTCCACCAGTGAACCCTCCCTGGATCAGGCTCAATGAGTCTGCTTGTATGACCCGGACCTTGTCCAGGAGGCATTCACCTCCGTCAAGACACAGCTGTCCCAACCCAAATGCCGTCATCTGTTTCACTTTAGTGTACAGACCTTGGCCTAACTCAACCCCTCCACCCTCGACAGCAATAGAACCATCATTCATGATAGACACCTTGCCTGGAGTCGGACGAAGTCTTACATCATATGTAATTGGTACACAAGAAATGCCACGCTTCTTCCACCTGTTGCTGCTGTTGAAGTGCTCAACCATTAAAGCTCTTTGCTGATATTCTGTAGACGAGGCCAGCTTATCGTAAATCGAGACCAGACTGTATGTAGAAGCTTCACCTGCAGTTTCTCCGTAGAAAACTGCAAGGCTCTTGAAGTCATGAAGGTTCTTTCTCCTAATGGTATTTGTGTCTACTGAGAGAACGGATGCAACATGCTCAATTATGGCTTCTGCAATGAAAGAGCCTTGCGCTTCTCCAGGAGCCCGCATCATTTACTTCGATGACATATTTGTCTTGCAGACCTTGATATCAAATGCAAGGGCGCCCCAGTTGTACTTTTTGAAAGCCCCTATGGTAGTAATTGGCAACATTGGACTCAGATCCGGTGATATCCCAGCATTTAGGCCAAGATCTTGGTACACGGCCGTTATCTTGCCATCTGATTTGAACCCAACGGAGTATTTTGCCTTCATAGGATGCCGCCCGCCTGTTATTGGGGCTGTTCGGCAGGCTGCAGCTGCAGAAAAATAACTGCAAACATTGTAGTGGCTGCATGAAAAATAACTGAAATACTGTAGCTGCTGCAAAGCAGCCGCTGTAAAGCAGCGAGACGAACGCCGCAGCTTGAATGCAGCTACGGCACATGCACATGCAACCTGACAAAGAGGAAGTTCTTGGTCATTTTCAACACATCTGTATTCTGAAGTATTTCTGATCAGATCGTGAACGCGAGTTGAAATTTGTAACTAAAAATAGAAATATTTAGCAAAGCAAAGCTTTTGTTAGTCAGTACTTACATGTGCAGCTTTCATTGCCTTTCCACCAAAGCCTCCTCCTACCCTTCTGGTGATGACACGGACATTATGGAATGGAATGCCAATGCACCTTGCCATTATGTTTTGTGTCATCTCTGGTTTTTGTGTCGAGGAATAGACAGTTATGCAATTATCTTCATCTGGAACAGCTAACGCTACATGTGTCTCCATGTAGAAATAATACTGAGATTCAAGCTTTACCTTCAGAAAAAATAACAATATTGGGCATCTGTTTTGCGGTTTGGTCATGTAAGAAACTCAGTAATATAGACCCATAATTAAGTGTGTACCTCGGCTGATAAAATTTTGTGGTCAGCTTCAGACATCCCTTGATTGAAATCACCAGCTGGCTTAGGAGCTAAAAATGGAGGAATATGAAAGTAGCTATTTTTCTCTATGGCATCTTCTATTGTCAGAATTGGTGGCTGCAAATTTTCTGTGCTATACTCAATAAAAGCTTGCTTTGCAGCCAGATTGGCATACCTTTGTGTTTCAGCAATCTGCATGATAGAAAAGCAACATGACACTGAAAGCTTGCTTGCTTTTTAAAATTCTTTTTTTTTTGAAATGTGCTTTATCAAAATTCTAGGTATACATGAACATGTAATTGGTTTTGAGTAATCTGAAAGAACACCCGAAGAGGTTAGTAACATTACTACAACACCGATGTTTTGACCAGTGAATTCTGCAACTGGATCTGCGAAAAGTGCTTCATCTCCTAGCATCAGGAAGCCGGATCCAACATTTTCTCCACCATTGGGAATGTCATTTGCGGTGATAACTGTGATGACCTTTTGAGAAGCCAAAGATGATTTAAAGTTGATACTCTTTACATGGGCATGTGGGTGTGTGCTATAGATGAATGCTCCGTAGAGGCAATCCTTGGGTGCAGGAATATCATCAATGAACACAGCCTCTCCTGTGTTAAAAAAAATAGAAGAAGATATTTTTAGTACATTTTCAGGAGAGTGACTACAGGCACTAAAAATGTGGCAAATATGTATCTGGATTTGCTAGTATAGTATATCAGAACAGAGCATGTCAGATGTCCCAGATTGACTAAGTTTTGGGGATTATGCAGAAGGAAAAGATTACAGTAAACATGTTCAGAAGTTAGGATACTGAAATCAATGCGAGCTAAATCAGTTTGCAGAATGGAATAAGAGTATATACCAGAAGCTTGGAGCTCTGCCCCAGCTTTCATGATCGGCTTGCCGACTGGCTTGTATTCATCAGTGAAAACCATTTCCAGTCTTGAGCGTATTGACAAATCATTGCTGTCAAGCTTCACGAATTTCTCCAGAGAGTTCTCAACGCTAGTAAATAAACTGTTGGAGGCTATAGCCTTTGCCAGTTCATTTAAGATGTTGACAAGGGATGATAGGAAGCTGAATAAGAAACTGACGGCCAAACTGATTCTGTACTCTGGATGTGTTGTGCCTTCTGATGGCAAAATGGTTTCTTTAAGCAAACTTATTGCTTCAAGTGTAACAGTGGAGCTTACAGGTTTGCCCTTCAGGAAATCCTCAACCTTTCTAGCTCTCGTGGCATGATTGACTCCGTAGGCGCCAAACGTCAAGCATATATTCTTAATGACATGGTCCCCTGATGCAGCATCTACAAATGTCCTTGCCAAAAAGCAGAATTAACATATGAGACAGCATTGCCAAATGGACGAGGAGCTGCTCGGAAAGTCTCAAAGGTGATGTCATCTAAACCCCAATCTGGGATAAATAGGCTCAGCAGCAGGGTCTTTGAATCACATGGAGGCTGCTCCAAGAACTCCTCCAAGGTGAAACACTGCCTTTTCGAAGCCACCTGAATTGTGACTGATGAACCAGCAGCTAGTAGTACGGTTGCAATATCTGATTCGAATTGCAGCCTCTGTGCCATTACTATGTTTCCACCAATGGTTGCGGTGTTTCGAACAAACGGCGAAGCCACCTTGTCCAGGTGATCAGCAATCTTTCTGAAAACCATATTTCCATCAGACAAAACCTCAATTGCTTTAGTGATGGACACAACTGATCCAAGCTCTATCCCCTTGCTGTTCTTGTTGATGACAGAAAGCTCCGGGATTCCTTTGATGTCAATGTACTTATCATACAGATCTTCATCCTTGTACACTCCAGACCCAGTGTTTGAAGCCACGATCTTCACAGACTTTTCATTGAACCAGTTAGAATCAAATAGACTTTGAAGCTCTTCAATGCTCTTGGGATGGTACCAGCCACCGTAAGATATAGCCACTGGAGCTGCCTGATCAACCGAAGCCTTAATCTCGGATTTGAGGAACTCCGGAAAGGTGCAAACAGAGCCACTATTGTAGCCCGGCAGCTTGTTGATATCTGCAGGTTCGTCTCCCTTCTTCCAGAAGCAGTTGAGGCCCAGGTCCTCGAGGTCAATATCAGCTGCGAAGCTCTTGCAGGCGTCGACGATGGGCCTGTAGCCAGTGCACCGGCACAGGTTTCCTGAGATAGCCCTTTCGGCCTCGGAGGCTTTGAGCTTGGAGAAGCCGGGTGGCGGGGTTGGGCGATCGGCATCCTTGTCGGCCTTGACGAGCGCGGTGCAAGGGGTGAAAGCCGGCGAGACGCTGCTGCACAGGGTGGTAGCCATCCTTTGTGTTGCCGATGCCCTCGCTGGTGGTCACCGAGCAGTGGTTCACGCTGTGGAGCAGCGTCAGGCAGGAGCTCGCCGAGAACTCGGTCACCTCATCGATGGCTGCGTCGTACTTGGAGACAAGGACCACGCATGCGCCGCAGCCACCTGTCACAAGGTGCGTGAAATGGCGCAATATGTCAGCCTCGTTCTTACAGGAGCTGTGCTGTGTCACTAAAGACAAAATGGTTGATGCTTTCTTTTTTCTGGTAAATGAAAACAGAGAGGTTGCACAGCTGTATCGAGTATCAGTCAGATTAGTTATCACTGTTCCATTGACGAGTATTCTTGATCCAGTTGTTACAAAGATATCTGAGTTTAGCTTTCTGAGTTTGCGTACTGGGATCTCCTGTGTGCTTTCTATTGCTTGAGTTTCTTTCACATGTCCATGCGATTATGACATGCTTAAGGAAACGGATGAAAACAACACAAATAGCTAGATATTTGGCTTGATGAAATGAAAGAACAACGGCGCCGGCGCGCACCAGGAGGACATCAAAGAGAAGTAGAAGAAATTGAAATCCGACGAACTGCAAAGCCGTTGTGCGAGTGTGCACAAATTTCCCCGCGACCTATATCAATTTTTTCCCATTTTTATTTTGCGAGCTTCCTATGCAAAACCTGTGAGGATTGATGCATGGACAGCAGTTCCTTGGCCAACTAATCGCAGCTTTATTCAGAAACTTCAGATCAAGATTATATTCTGCCAAGTTAGCCAAAGAGCCAGGAAGTGAAACTGTGAAAGCTTGGGTGCCCAAGATCAGGCCGCTGGGTTATGTACCTTCGCCGCAGCCGAGCTTGGGCCCCCTGACAGGCGTCTGCGTGCGCAGGAACTCGAGCAGCGTCGTCGACGGGTCGACGCCGGCCGCCTCGTGCCGTGTGCCGTTCACGGCTAGCACCACCGTCGCCGGCTTGCCCATCTCCGTGGTGGCCTCGATGACCACCTCCTGTCCTGCTCCCCAACTAGGACTAGGTCACTAGAGCTTGCACAGCGGCGGTGTGCAAGGGGTGAAAGCCGGCGAGACGCTGCTGCACAGGGTGGTAGCCATCCTTTGTGTTGCCGATGCCCTCGCTGGTGGTCACCGAGCAGTGGTTCACGCTGTGGAGCAGCGTCAGGCAGGAGCTCGCCGAGAACTCGGTCACCTCATCGATGGCTGCGTCGTACTTGGAGACAAGGACCACGCATGCGCCGCAGCCACCTGTCACAAGGTGCGTGAAATGGCGCAATATGTCAGCCTCGTTCTTACAGGAGCTGTGCTGTGTCACTAAAGACAAAATGGTTGATGCTTTCTTTTTTCTGGTAAATGAAAACAGAGAGGTTGCACAGCTGTATCGAGTATCAGTCAGATTAGTTATCACTGTTCCATTGACGAGTATTCTTGATCCAGTTGTTACAAAGATATCTGAGTTTAGCTTTCTGAGTTTGCGTACTGGGATCTCCTGTGTGCTTTCTATTGCTTGAGTTTCTTTCACATGTCCATGCGATTATGACATGCTTAAGGAAACGGATGAAAACAACACAAATAGCTAGATATTTGGCTTGATGAAATGAAAGAACAACGGCGCCGGCGCGCACCAGGAGGACATCAAAGAGAAGTAGAAGAAATTGAAATCCGACGAACTGCAAAGCCGTTGTGCGAGTGTGCACAAATTTCCCCGCGACCTATATCAATTTTTTCCCATTTTTATTTTGCGAGCTTCCTATGCAAAACCTGTGAGGATTGATGCATGGACAGCAGTTCCTTGGCCAACTAATCGCAGCTTTATTCAGAAACTTCAGATCAAGATTATATTCTGCCAAGTTAGCCAAAGAGCCAGGAAGTGAAACTGTGAAAGCTTGGGTGCCCAAGATCAGGCCGCTGGGTTATGTACCTTCGCCGCAGCCGAGCTTGGGCCCCCTGACAGGCGTCTGCGTGCGCAGGAACTCGAGCAGCGTCGTCGACGGGTCGACGCCGGCCGCCTCGTGCCGTGTGCCGTTCACGGCTAGCACCACCGTCGCCGGCTTGCCCATCTCCGTGGTGGCCTCGATGACCACCTCCTGTCCTGCTCCCCAACTAGGACTAGGTCACTAGAGCTTGCACAGCGGCGGTGGACGCTTCTTTATACGAGACTCCGAGCGCAGGTAGCTGGTGGTGATGTACGCGCTGACGACGCCCGGCCTCGCTGCGACAGCAGTGATGCCTCAAGTGCGCGCTCGGTCTGATCGGTCTAAAATGAGCTCCAAAGTCTTCTGATCTTGCGTATACCTGTCACTTGCTTTGTACAGGTGCCGGTGATCTAGCGTATTGGGACTATTTGGTCAGCGTTTTTTCTTTTACAAATTATATTAATCTGCTTTACTACTTACTAGAACAAGGCACCAGATTCGGGAGGACGGAGACAAGCACACTCGGTTACCACTAGATTCACCGAATTGCACCATATATTAGCTAAGAGGACTTTTACAGTAGACCCAAATGAATGCATGCCATTCATTCCTTTCATCTGATGGTTTAGATTAGCTCTATGATACATATTTTACCCACTAGTATCATGGGTATCATTAGAGGGTATCATGGGTATCATAGGGCAGGATTGGAAATAGAAAGAGATCAAGGTCAAAATAGTTTTCTTTATCTATTAATTCCTTTCAGTGCACGGCGAATTGGAATCTGAAATACGGGATTAAGGATGAACGATTTCGTTAATCGCAAGAGACGATGCAGCGCTGGCGGCTGCACAATCACGAGGAGCGGAATTGGGCGTTTGGTGTCCTTAAGAGAGCTGCCTTGATTGGCGATGGTGGCGCTGCGACTGGATCCAGAGAAAAGGCTGCAGCCGGTACCAAATAAATTAACAGCTTCACGACGGGCGACGGCGGCGGCTGTGCGGCACACGGGGATGATTACAGATGGGATTTCGCGCCGTCGATCAAGGAACATCAGAATTGAACTGGCCGCCGCTGCTGCAAGGATAAACAAAAGAGAGACCTAATTTAGCGCTGAGGGTAATTTTAATTATCTAACAAAAATGATAATTACTAAAATGCCAAGTAAAATGGACGGTTAGATTACAACAATGATACCTCTAACTAACATGTATCATGGTCCACTGTAAAAGTCCTCTTAGCTAAAGGTCGGTGTTCAGTTTTTGGTTACCACTAGTACAGCGACAGCGATGAACGCTGGTACATCATCATCCCAGATCTATGAGGACATGCCCTCCTGGGTAGCACCATGCTGAGCAATAGAATGAACTACTGTGTTACAATCACGAGTTCACGACTAGCATACTGAATGACACTCCTGATACGCGTTCATTTGTGTTGCTTAATCTTTTGAACTATAGCAGCTGCCGGCAGTCGGCCTCCTTAGTCCTTACCCTGGATGGTTTGCACCATGAGCTGTGCATCAGACTCAATTAGCAATCGACTTATGCCCAGCTCCTCTGCTAATACCGTTCCTTCCCTGACTGCTAACAATGTATTACTAGCACAATTCGCGAAACAGACTTTGCCTGCCCTTGCAGCTACCAGATGTCCAGCTGCATCTCTGATGACGAAGACCCAGCCTCCCACATTCTCCTCTGATCTGTACACACAGACTGTTTATCTTCAGGCATTAGGAACACTAACCGGACGTTTTGGCCGAACCGGCACTGGAACTGGTATTCAACAAAAACCCAACGATTGGGTTGTTAAAATTTGTACAATCCTCTAGGTGAATAACTAGTCAATGGACGAATTTTGTACAATCCTATATTGTGCAAGCAACTATCAAGATTTATCACTGCGATCACTTTTGCAAATACTAGAACCCTCGCGTAAAAGGCTCAAGCGTAACGTGCTTGAACAGTGTTTGGATAGTCGTGCTCCAGAGCCGTGCGGGAGGAATTGCAGGTGCTAGCTGTCCGCCGGATCAAAACTCAACGCTTCTGATTGAACCATTGAGAAACGGGAGAGAACGGAGCGTAAGAAGCAACGACCGACCGCGCGGGCAACCGGTGGCTGGCGGCGGCGGCAGGGGGGCGAACCCAGACGGTCCCTTTCCCCTCGCCGCGCGGCCAGTTCGATCGTCGCTCGCGCTGCTGCCATACGGCTTGCCACCGGTGCGGAGCTGACCGAGGGGCGCGCGGGGAGGAGCGGCCGGAGAGGGCGCGAGCCCGAACAACCCAACTGGTTCTGATCCCCACCTATCCAGGTACACACCAATGTATGGTCCATTCCAAAATTCCTGGCAAAAACGCATCATTCCTCCACACATTCGATCTGCCCGGCACTTATTCAGTTCATCTATACATACTGCTCATCACTCATACTAATTCACAACACCACTGCTCGCCATTGCCATCTCCGCTGTACATCACAGCAACCAAACACCACGCTGTCAGGCTAAAAATATGCCGTTATTTTTACACTGATTGACCTCATTTGCGGGCAGGGCGCTAGCTGCGGCCTCTGAGGTCTGCTGGATCTATGCTTTCGCGGTGGTTGCACTGGTGGCAGACACGCTCTCGAGGTACCGCTCGACGACGTCGAGGCCGCAGAGCTCCTTGACGATGGGCATCGTCGCTGGGACGTCCATCTGAAATGTAGTGGTGGAGTTTGCTGGCCCGGTGCAGACTGAAAACTCTTTCCTGGCAGCGTAATAACTTCGTATAGCA
>LAPY01001030.1:67737-84470 GCA_000970635.1 Eragrostis tef | reverse complement strand
CAGAGTTCTTCGCTTTCATAGGATGCCGCCCGCCTGCTATTATCATGTCTGTCTTGCGATCGAGGTACATTCGAACAGGTCGCCTCAGCTTGAATGCGGCCACAGCACATGCACATGCAACCTGACAAAGAGGAAGTTCACGGTCATGTCTAACATATTTGGATCTTGAAACATTTTCTGGTCAGATCCAGTTGGCAATTCAGTGGTAATTCCAAATAGAAAATGTTCAGAAAAGCGAAAGCTCTAGTCAACCAGGACTTACATGAATTCCTTTCATCGCCTTTCCACCAAATCCTCCTCCAACTCTTCTGGTGATGAGACGGACATTGTGAAATGGAATGCCAAGGCACTTTGCAACCACATTTTGTGTGACCTCAGGTATTTGTGTCGAGGAATAGACAGTTATGCAATTATCTTCATCTGGAATAGCTAAGGCCACTTGAGTCTCCATGTAGAAATAGTACTGGGACTCAAGTTTTACCTGCGTAGACCCAAAAAGAAAGGTATGAGTATTTTGCCATGTCAGAAATATCCTCTCGAACATACAAATAATGTACCTCTGCTGATAAAATCTTGTGATCAGCTTCAGACATGCCTTGGTTGTAATCACCAACTGGCTTGGGAGCCAACATTGGGGGAATTTGGAAGTAGCTGTTTTGTTGAACGGCATCTTCTATAGTCAGAATCGGTGGCTGCAGATTTTCTGTGCTGTACTCAACAACAGCTTGCTTTGCCGCCATATAAGCGTACCTTTGTGTTTCTGCAATCTGAGTGATAGAAAAAGAATAATATCGTAAGCAGCATGACTTTTCAAAATTCTAGGTAAATAGTATACTGAAGAAGATT
This sequence comes from Eragrostis tef, assembly GCA_000970635.1. Classification (NCBI taxonomy): domain Eukaryota; kingdom Viridiplantae; phylum Streptophyta; class Magnoliopsida; order Poales; family Poaceae; genus Eragrostis; species Eragrostis tef. Next base: position 83,624 of record LAPY01001030.1, on the reverse strand, counting down.
TAAGAAACATTACCACGACACCAATATTTTGACCGGCGAATTCAGCAATGGGATCGGCAAAGAGTGGTTCATCTCCCAATCCTGGGAAGGAGGATCCAATATTTTGTCCTTCACTAGGAATATCCTTGGCAGTGATAACTGTGATGACCTTCTGTGAAGCCAAAGATGATTTGAAGTTGATACCCTTTACATAAGCAAGAGGGTGTTTGCTGTAGATAAATGCTCCATAGAGGCAATCCTTGGGTGCAGGGATGTCATCAACGTACACTGCCTCCCCTGTTTAAGAAAAATGAATGTGGTTGTGTGCATTTTTAATAGAAAAACCACCGTCACAGAAAGTGTGGGAAGAAAATATGCATGTGTAGTCCTTCAAATATTACTGAGGCTGGTTCAGCGTTATCTAAACTAAACAAAGAACCATCAATATTATTATTTGTAATTAGTATACCGAGAAACAAGGATACAGCAAACATGTTTAGAAGCCCATATTATGAAAATCAAATATAAGAAAAATCACTTTACAAAGTGTAATAAGAGGATACCAGAAGCTTGGAGCTCTGCCCCGGCTTTCTTGATCGGCTTGCCAACTGGTTTGTATTCGTCAGTGAAAACTATTTCTTGTCTTGAGCGTATTGGCAAATCATTGCTGCCAACCTTCTGAAGCTCTGGTGAGTATTCTGCGCTACCATTCGTAGTTCCATTAGGATATGACCCATTGGGAATATCAACCTTTGCATGTGCATTCGAGTCATTTGCAAGAGAAGACAGGAAGCTGAATAAGGAACTGACGGCCACACTAATTCTGTATTCCGAATGCGTCGTGCCTTCTGATGGTGAAATAGTAGCTTTAAGCAACCGGACTGCTTCAAGAATGACAGACGGGCTCACAGATTTGCCCTTCAGCAGCTCTTCAACCTTCCTATTTCTGGTGGCATGATCAACTCCATAAGCTCCAAAAGCCAAGCATATATCCTCAATGCGATGGTCCCCTGATGCTGCATCCACTGATGTCCTTGCTAAGAAAGCAGAATTAACATACGAGACAGCGTTGCCAAATGGACGCGGTGCTGCCCGGAAAGTCTCAAAGGTGATGCCATCTGAACCCCAATCAGGGATAAATATGCTCAGCAGCAGGGTCTTCAAATCACATGGAGGCTGCTCCAAGAACTCCTCCATGGTGAGCTGCTGCCTTTTGGAAGCCACCTGGATGGTGACCGTGGAACCTGCAGCTAGTAATACGGTTGCAATATCTGATGGAAAATCCCGCCTCTGTGCCATTATTATGTTTCCACCTATAGTTGCAGTATTCCGAACAAACGGCGAAGCTACCTTGTTCAGGTGATCGGCAATCTTTCTGAATACCAGGTTTCCATCAGACAAAATCTCAATGGCTTTAGAGATGGTAACAACTGATCCAAACTCAACTCCCTTGCTGCTTTTGTTGATGACTGAAAGCTCTGCTATTCCTTTGATGTCAATGTATTTGTCATAGAGGTCTTCATCCTTGTATACTCCAGACCCAGTGTTTGAGGCCACAATCTTCACAGAGTTTTCATCATACCAGTTAGAATCAAACAGCCTGTGAAGCTCTTGAATGCTCTTGGGATGGTACCAGCCATCGTCCGAGACCGCCATGGCAGAACCATTTGCCTGCTCCACTGAGGACTTGATCTCGGACTTGAGGAAGTCTGGGAAAGTGCAGACGGCGCCACTGTTATATCCCGGTAGCTTGCTCACTTCTGCAGGCTCGTCACCCTTCTTCCAAAAGCAGTTGAGGCCCAGGTCTTCGAGGTCAACGTCAGCTGCAAAACTCTTGCAGGCATCGACGATGGGCCTGTAGCCAGTGCACCGGCACAGGTTGCCCGAGACAGCCTTCTCGGCCTCAGAAGATGTGAGCTTGGAGAAGCCGGCGGGCGGGGCGGGGCGGCCGGAATCCTTGTCAGCCTTGACGAGCGCGGAGAAGATGGACATGCACATGCCTGGCGTGCAGAATCCACACTGCGAGGCATGGAAACCGGAGAGCCTCTGCTGCACGGGGTGGTAACCATCCCTGACGTTGCCGATGCCCTCGCTGGTTGTCACGGAGCAGTGGTTTACGCTGTGGAGCAGCGTCAGGCAGGAGCTCGCTGAGAACTCGGTCACCTCATCGGTGGCCGGATCGTACTTGGAGACAAGGACCACACATGCACCGCAACCACCTGCCACAACGTGGAATTGAAAAAAGTGCAAGATGTTAGTGCTTTTTCCCTGAATAAATGCTGAACAGGGCACAAGAAATGAAAGGTGCTTGCTTTCTGAAAAGAAAATTGTGCAGGAAGTGAACGTAATTATTGCTGCTGACTGATGAGGATTGTTGGTGTAACATCTAGGATACAGTAATCGAAATTTGAGATGAACGTCCCAACAATTGGCCTAACAGTTTGAGTTCTTGTCAACTTCATGTAGAGACCCTTAATTACACAAGAACGGACAAGGATTGGTCCCATTATGCGGAAGCGGAAAGTTCTGAGTCCTCCAACTTTCCTGTTTTGGATTAACAGAAAAGTTCTTCCGCAACAACTCAAGCAATTTTTAGTGTTATTTGACTCTGTAAGAAACACTGTTTTCCCTCCCTTTTATTCCTCTAGAAAGTAATAGCACTTGTACTATTTTCGTAATCCTAGTCCCATCTGATGAATATCCGGTGCGTGATGCTGCGTGTATGTGATGCAATCTGTGCTGGGATTCCCTGTGCTTTGCACGCCTTATTTGGCACTGGTGTCCATGCGATGGTGAAATCCCAAGAACACGGGAGAGGAAAACAAGGGAAATCGCTGGAACTTGGCTTGACATGAACTGAATTAGCGACGCGTGTGCACAAATTCCACCGCCACTTAGTATTTCAGTATTTTTGCAATTATTCTCTACAAAACCGGATAACATTTATGCATGTATGTATGGACGGTAGTTCCTTGGCCAACTACTGTGTCAGGATAGAACGTTTTGAATCGCTAGTAGTTCTAGCTACCAGTCTGTTTCCAAAAACTGGGGGTGAAAAGCTAGCTAAATAATGCTAGAAACTGAAGCACGCATGCACGAGATGATGCCATCGAGGGCGCTCTGGTCGGGGTCACGTACCTTCGCCGCAGCCGAGCTTTGGTCCTCTGACAGGCGTCTGCGTGCGGAGGAACTCGAGCAGCGTCGTCGACGGGTCGACGCCGGCCGCCTCGTAACGCTTGCCGTTCACGGCCAGCACCACCGTCGCTGTCGCTGCCGCCTCCCCCATCCCTTTGTTCCCAACGAGAGCGGCGCCTCTCCTCCTCCCGCACGTACTGCTGCACCTGCCGTGCGCGGCAGCAAAACGGGGCGGGCTCTCGCGGCCGTAGCGTATCCTTTATACAGGGAGTTTCTGAGTTCTGAGTGAACGGCAGCTGGTGTGTGGTGTGGTGAGGTGAGGTAGGCGCTGACGATGTAGTACGCCGGCTGGAAAGCGACGCGAAAGCGGAAGGGACGAGGCGTTCTCACTCTCTGGCACTCGCGCACGGCCGCGGGTCCAGCGAGTATGGTGATGATGGTGTGCATTGGCGTCGCGCGGCCATGCTGTCGAGGTTGCGCCGAGTGATCTCCGGCAGATCACGATCTGGGGTGCTGTGTACTGTATCAAACTTGTTAATTTCCATGTTGTGTCAAGTAGCGCGCGCGATGGGTTCGATCATGGACGGGTGCGTGAAAGACGCGACCAGGAGGAAAAGTCCGTGGCCGACGGTTTGTTTAGTGCCGTTTTTGGCAGGCCGGCGTACGGTGGCGCTACACGCCACGCCGGTGCGGTGGCGGGGAGGGCACATGGCGCGTCGTGAGAGCAGTCGATGGCTCCGGGCTTTATTTTAGCTGGGTAGAGTATGTACGAGTAGCAGAATAACAGACGAGGGGTGCTACATGTCAAGTTCGTGCGGTGCAAAGCGATGTGTGGGGAGCATGCGCCTGGCCGGAGTCAAAAGAATCCTCCACCTTGGGACGGAGGCGCAAATAATCATCATGTTCGCTTGTCTGCTTTGCAGCGGCTGTTTTGCAGCAGTTACAGTGTTTCAGTTATTTCTGCTGCAGCCGCTACAGTGTTTCTACAGTCGCTACAGTGTTCACAGTTATTTTTCTACAGCCTGCCGAACAAGGCGAATGTTCTCGCCGTTCGAACGGATTAGAACAAGCTGAGGCCGAGGTGGCAGCCGCCTTCCAGTTTCAGCGGTCCGGGAATAGCAGTGTACGTAGCATCATGCAAGTACGACGGTCCGATATTCAAGAGTCTTAGGGGGTGTTCGTTTTACGGGGTCTAAAATTTAGAGGAGTCTAAAGAAAAGAATCTTATCATTTAAGAGTATTAAATAAAATTTAATTATAAAACTAATTGCAGAACCCCGGTCTAATTCGCGAGACGAATCTAATGAGGGTAAGTAAGCCGTGGTTAGACGATGGTTACTGTAGCATGACTGTAGCAAAACGTAGATTAATTAGTAGATTCGTCTCGTAAAGATATAACCATCTGTAAAAAAGTTTTGTCCTTAGACTTTATTTAATACTAGATTCTCTTTGCTTAGAGCCTTCTAAAATTTAATACTAAAGAAACGAACGGGAACCTCACACGATCAGTCTGGCGGGCGGTTTGTATGGTGCCACCGTTTTGACAGGATGGCGACTGGCGAGGGCTGCATGCTCCAATGATCACTGCTCATCAGCTCATGCGCCTGCTCATCACTACTCATCGTGATCCCTAGTCGAGCTGATATGATCTGACGGGATGTTCAAACGATTCTGAAATGAGCGAGGCAGATAGCCGCCTTCCCCAGATTCAGCGGTCCAGGATGGCGGCCCTAGCTAGCTCCAACATGCGGAAGGATCCAACCGCTCGATCTGCGCACGTAGCTAGCTAGGGAAGATGCGTATTGCTCGTGCCCACCCAACGCGATCCATCCACCGTTGTCAGTTCTACACACCGTGAGCTAGCGCCTCCTCCGCCACACCACACCGCATCCACAGCTCCATTTCCACCCAAACACTAGCAGCAGCGCTGCCACGACAAGGACGTCGCCGAGCTCCCGCCTGCCGGAAAAGAGCGCGGCGTTTTGCTCCCGACATGGACACGTACGAATCTGTTCCCTGGCCATTCGTTTCTGCTGGGATTGATCCGGTCCAAAGTCCAATGCGTTTGTTGGGTGCGGACGGAGCCATCGATGGCTTTGATCCCTCCTCCAGAACTTGCACAATTTGTACCTACCCGCAAGGATCCAATTCGAAAGCGACGGATGCAGGGTGCTACTTACCATTTCCTCCCCTTTTCAGAAATCAGAACCTGTTGTAGTAGTCCTACTAGGTTGGTTCGCGCGTCCGCGTCGTTCCGGGCACAACGAATATTCAACGCGAGAATAGTTTACAAGTGGAAAGTTGGTAATAGTAGGAATTGGATGGACAATTGTCTAGGGCCTTCTAATATAATACTCCTTAGTACTGGAATTGGAATGAGAGATCGATCTAGTACAATTGAAGAACTTTCGGATTGAAGATGTACCTTTAGGAGATGTGTTGATAGTTCTTTAATGAAGAAATGGGAGGAAGCCCCTGTTCGTTTCGTTTAGTCCTAAAGTTTAGTCTGAAGAATCTTGCTATTTAAAAGCATTAAATAAAGTCTAATGACAAAACCTTTTTACAGATAAGTGCCAATTTACGAGATCTATCTAATGAGTCTAATTAATCTATGTTTTGTTACAGTGATGCTACAGTAACCATCGTCTAATCGCAGCTTAATTACCCTCATTAGATTCGTCTCGTGAATTAGCACAGGTTCGGAAATTAGTTTTGTAATTATACTTTATTTAATATCCTTAAACAACAAGATTCTCCGCTCTAAACTTTAGTCCTAAACGAAACGAACAGGCGCTTACTGTTGTGCTGAAAACGTGACCAACTTTAGATGTAAATATGGCATGAAATTTACATTACAGGATCAGATGAATGTGGTAGTTTTGTGGCATTTTACTTTTTATCGGGCAGTTTTGAATCTGCCTTGCAGTATAAACTTTTGCTTTGTGAGGGGTTAAGATATTCGATGGCGTCAAATGAAAGGTAGGGCAATAGTACAATACTACTGTAGTTCAGTAGATTCTCAAAAGGGAAAAAAAACACCATTCCGAGAGAGGGCGCAACTGCTCATGGTGCCCGATCCACGTGCTTAACTACTGTGGGGTAGTACCAAAATTCAATCTATCCAACTACCAAGTTGATTTAAAGAGTGTACCTTCAGAATATCTCCAATGAACATGCACGGAGGCCCGGACAAATATAGTTTGACCATAGTCAAACCAAAACCCAGCATTTGCCACCTATCGAAGCAATTCTACGCTTTTTTATAAAGAGGAAAAAATGTTTCTGAGACCGATGCTCTCGATTTTTCCCCCATTAGCTCCATGCGTACTCTCTCCGTCCTAGTTTACTTGGCATTCTGAGAGTGTTGTTTTCTGATGTGACCGCCCCCGACTCCCCGCCTGCCGGAAAAGAGCGCGGCGTTTTGCTCCCGACATGGACACGTACGAATCTGTTCCCTGGCCATTCGTTTCTGCTGGGATTGATCCGGTCCAAAGTCCAATGCGTTTGTTGGGTGCGGACGGAGCCATCGATGGCTTTGATCCCTCCTCCAGAACTTGCACAATTTGTACCTACCCGCAAGGATCCAATTCGAAAGCGACGGATGCAGGGTGCTACTTACCATTTCCTCCCCTTTTCAGAAATCAGAACCTGTTGTAGTAGTCCTACTAGGTTGGTTCGCGCGTCCGCGTCGTTCCGGGCACAACGAATATTCAACGCGAGAATAGTTTACAAGTGGAAAGTTGGTAATAGTAGGAATTGGATGGACAATTGTCTAGGGCCTTCTAATATAATACTCCTTAGTACTGGAATTGGAATGAGAGATCGATCTAGTACAATTGAAGAACTTTCGGATTGAAGATGTACCTTTAGGAGATGTGTTGATAGTTCTTTAATGAAGAAATGGGAGGAAGCCCCTGTTCGTTTCGTTTAGTCCTAAAGTTTAGTCTGAAGAATCTTGCTATTTAAAAGCATTAAATAAAGTCTAATGACAAAACCTTTTTACAGATAAGTGCCAATTTACGAGATCTATCTAATGAGTCTAATTAATCTATGTTTTGTTACAGTGATGCTACAGTAACCATCGTCTAATCGCAGCTTAATTACCCTCATTAGATTCGTCTCGTGAATTAGCACAGGTTCGGAAATTAGTTTTGTAATTATACTTTATTTAATATCCTTAAACAACAAGATTCTCCGCTCTAAACTTTAGTCCTAAACGAAACGAACAGCCCCGAAGTTGTGCAAATTTCTTCTACCTTTAGCTCTGACAGATGATGATGATTATACATTAAGTGGTGTGTACTCATCACAATCGTTGTATGGCGTTATTATTTTCAGAGGTATTACTCCAGCATACACACTTACAGTGTGGAGACTGAGTATATCGCCTGGAGTTCACATCTTTTTGTGGTTGTTATAAAAAATAAGTTGTTAACTAGAGATAATTTAGCCAAGAGAAGAGAAGTATGTAGTCGATGACAAATTCTGCTTGTTTTGTTGTGAACATGAAAGTATCAACCATCTTTTGTTTGAATGTGTAGTAGCTCAAGAATGTACTGTTTGCAACGGACACTATTTGTGCGCTTGCGCGCGCTCGTGCGTGTCGCACGATAATATCACAGACATCCCGATGGATCCATTCTCGCGTTGCTAGGGATAAACAGGGACACCAAAGAGCCAGTCGCCACAGAGCGAGGCCTTGCAGGAAGGCGGCCGGCTGCGTACGTGGCGACGCAGCGATCGCGTGTGAAGGGAAGGAACATCCACGCCGCTTCGTCGATCTATCCCATTTCTGCAGTCACCCATATGGGTTCCTTTCCTTTCCCATGGAAACATATCGATGGATTGATTGATCGATGTCTATGCGGCGGTGGGCTCATCGGCAGTCGTTCATGGATCGCAGGCTCCACCACTTGCACTGCAAGAATCCACGGCGAGAGCGACAGGGCGTTGTTGTACCTTGACTTTCGTCCAGACCCAGTTGTGCGGGAGCACGCGTTGGCTCGCGTCTCATCGTCGTGGGTCCTGGGCTCTCCTGGCTGCATGCTGGGCACAACGGATATTCTACGACTAGCGAAAGGCCCCCCGCATGCATTTTCTTTAAAAATAATAATACGCGCGCGCGCATTATCAACAACTCCACCATGGTTGTGCCGGAAGCTGTCGCTATGATCGGTGAGTTCTCCATCGCAGGGCGGCCATGACAATGGGATTTATATGTTCAGAGCATCTTTGTCGTGTCCTGGGCCTCCTGGCTAGCTAACGAGTGACCACGTCACAAACAGATGATGATGATTATACATTAAGTGGTGTGTACTCATCACAATCGTTGTATGGCGTTATTATTTTCAGAGGTATTACTCCAGCATACACACTTACAGTGTGGAGACTGAGTATATCGCCTGGAGTTCACATCTTTTTGTGGTTGTTATAAAAAATAAGTTGTTAACTAGAGATAATTTAGCCAAGAGAAGAGAAGTATGTAGTCGATGACAAATTCTGCTTGTTTTGTTGTGAACATGAAAGTATCAACCATCTTTTGTTTGAATGTGTAGTAGCTCAAGAATGTACTGTTTGCAACGGACACTATTTGTGCGCTTGCGCGCGCTCGTGCGTGTCGCACGATAATATCACAGACATCCCGATGGATCCATTCTCGCGTTGCTAGGGATAAACAGGGACACCAAAGAGCCAGTCGCCACAGAGCGAGGCCTTGCAGGAAGGCGGCCGGCTGCGTACGTGGCGACGCAGCGATCGCGTGTGAAGGGAAGGAACATCCACGCCGCTTCGTCGATCTATCCCATTTCTGCAGTCACCCATATGGGTTCCTTTCCTTTCCCATGGAAACATATCGATGGATTGATTGATCGATGTCTATGCGGCGGTGGGCTCATCGGCAGTCGTTCATGGATCGCAGGCTCCACCACTTGCACTGCAAGAATCCACGGCGAGAGCGACAGGGCGTTGTTGTACCTTGACTTTCGTCCAGACCCAGTTGTGCGGGAGCACGCGTTGGCTCGCGTCTCATCGTCGTGGGTCCTGGGCTCTCCTGGCTGCATGCTGGGCACAACGGATATTCTACGACTAGCGAAAGGCCCCCCGCATGCATTTTCTTTAAAAATAATAATACGCGCGCGCGCATTATCAACAACTCCACCATGGTTGTGCCGGAAGCTGTCGCTATGATCGGTGAGTTCTCCATCGCAGGGCGGCCATGACAATGGGATTTATATGTTCAGAGCATCTTTGTCGTGTCCTGGGCCTCCTGGCTAGCTAACGAGTGACCACGTCACAAGGGCAGCTATGAGCTTGAGACAACCATGACTAATTTGATTCTTGCAACAAGCTAGCCAGTTGCTCAACTAAAGCGAGGGAGTAGTGCTTATCTGGTACAGACTTCCTAGCTTCGAAAGCAAGGTGCAGGCTGCTTTCATCTAGGTGGCTTGTCTGTCATGGATTCTTTCCGCTGTACTAACTGATGGCAACGGCGTCTGAAGTGAACATAAACTATTTTTCCAAAGATGGCGTGTCGCTTGTTTGGCCGGTAAGTTGGAAGCTTTTTCTTGCAACGGACAAAAGATGACACGGACGATTATTTGTTTTATTTATGTGATTCAAGTGCAGGAGTGGCCATATTGGTCGATTTTCCAAAAGGAAAGTACATACAGGCACCTTTCGTACGAGTGACTTTGTACAGGACTCTTAACTCTTTTCCTGCTTGCCCAATATCTGAAGCGATGTAGTAAAATGTTTTTTAGGTCCAACTTTACCAGCTGTGGATGCTAACGAACATGACAACTTTTACCCTATCGTAAACTTTAATATATATTTCTAGAATCACCTTTACGCTAGTATTGGCCCCTTTTTCCCTTCAAAAAGAGGTGCTATCATCTCTGCTTTATTATTATTTGTTCCACGATAAATTGCAAAGCAGCTCGATTACGATCTTATCAAACTATCAAAAGCGGAGTAGATTTAATCGACTTAGCCGTAAATAATGGATGCGTCACTCGTGACATCTTAAACAGAAAAAAATGGCCACATGCGATATATTGGCTGTTTATTTAGTCAACATAATGGACCTTGTCAAGCTTTCACTTTCCGAGCATCGAGCCTGTCATACTTTCAATAATTCAACACTATCAATAGCATGTGAGCAGCCGATGGGCCATCCATTGTTCGTGTATCTCCGTGCAAGTTTGGAATACATAAGTTCTCGGCTCTACTTGTTGCGTTGTTCATTGGAGCCGAACCTTGACTTCTCTGGTTCCTCGGCGACAGAGACACATTTGCTAATCTTCTTCGTCAGTCTTAGAATCCGGATGCTTCCTGGGCAAGTCCCTTTCCTGTTGGACCCAGTGTACGTAAGGATATCATTTTTTAGTTCGAGATATCCTCAACGTCTAGAAATGTACGTAGGCTGCTGGGCTACATCAGTCACTAGGTGTGAACAATAATGCAGCACCGTAACAAATCTGCATTACTTAACAGAGTTTAGTCAACACTGAACATATAATCATTCATTCACCTTGACTCTCGAATCACAAGCTGGAGCTGCGCAAACGAAGGGATTTTTTAATTAGAGCATCACCTCTTTTAGTAAGGCCGATCACAGAATGGAAAGGGAGAAAACAGCCCATATAAACTAGACTTCCTATTGGGCTGGTAATACGTTTGGGCTCCAGCTGAAAACAGCCGTGCAGTTTTTTTTTTTTTTGATAAATTCACCACAAAATCTGTAGTTTTGTGCAGTCGTTGATTAAATCTGGAGTTTGTAATAGTTTTGTGATAGTTTGTGTAGTTTTACTAAATTTACTCATGCAAATAACTAGTGAATGCACTAAATCACTTGCGCGAGCAACTATATAGACTTATCGTTAAGACAACTTTTGCAAACACTAAATCCTCGCATTAAAAAACCAATTCATCGATCTGTGAGACAGGTAGAAAAACAGTGTTCAGATTGTAGTGCGCAGAGGAATTGCAGGCGTCGGATCGAAATGCAACGCTTCTGATAATCTGATTAACCATGTGGATAAACGGGAGAGACCGACCGCGCCGGCCACCCGCGGCCACCTGCTAGCGGCGGTGGCGGCAGGGGAGCGAACCCAAGATGTCCTGCGGAACCAAGCAGAGACGGTCCGTTTCCCCTCGCCGCGGCGCCAGTTCGATCGGGCCCGCCACCAGGACGGAGCGGACCGCGCGGGGAGCAGCTGCCGGCGAGGGCGCGGGCTCGAAAAACCCAAGTGGTTCAATCCGACCACCACCTACGCATCCAGGAACACGCCAATGTATGATCCATTCCAAAATTTCTGTCAAAGCGCATCGCTTCCTCCGCACATTCGATCTGCCCCTGCCCGACCCTTATTCAGTTCATCTATACTGTTCATCACTCCTACTACTGCTCGCCGTTGCCGTCTCCTCTGTACATCACAGCAAACAAACACGACGCTGCGAGGCTAAAAACATGCTTGCCGTTCTTTTAACCTCATTCGCGCGCAGGGCACGGTCTGCTGGATCTATGCTTTCGAGATGGTTGCGCCGGAAGCAGACACGCTCTCCAGGTACCGCTCGACGACGTCGAGGCCGCAGAGCTCCTTGACGATGGGCATCGTCGCCGGGACGTCCATCTGGAACGTGAGTGCCGAGTTTGCGGGGCCGGTGCAGACTGAGAACTCCTTCCTGGCGGCCCTGATGGCCTCCCTCATCGCACAGTGCACCGAGGACGCTAGAAGCAGCGGCGGCTCGCCGGAGGCTGCAGAAATTCAACCCAGAGTATTGTCAATGTTGCAGGTAACCAACCATTTTTTTGGTGAGCTTTACAGCATTCTGAATTCTTAGCAAGTCGTGGCACGGTCTGCAGGAACGCAGGGAGGGGTGAAACATTGTGAGAAAAAAAAAATCACCTTTGGAAGAGAGGACACGCCTTTGGTCGCGAGCGCTGTTGATAAACTCGACATTGAACTGCTTTGGAATGGTGTCGACTGTCGGGATCTTGTAGGTCCATGTGCCGTCGTGAATCACTAGACCGTCTGTGTTAGTCGCGTAATCCTCGTTGGTGAAGAAGCCCACTCCTTGGACAAATGCGCCTTCAACCTGAATGAATCAAGAATAATGTTCAGAGGAACAGCAGATTAATTACCTTGATAAAATATCTGCAGAAACAGCTTTTATTTTGGTGCTAACCTGGCCCAAGTCCACAGCAGGGTTCAGGCTCTGCCCGCAGTCATACACAAGGTCACTACGTAGGATTGTGGTTGCTCCTGTCAGTACATCAATCTCCACCTGTGATGAAGTTTGCAATGTTTCAGCACTAGCAGAAGTGAAGGTGCATTTTCCTGCAGTTTGATTTGATATAGTGCATCTGCAGTATTGCTTGTGCAATTTGGTTCAGGGATACCTCACTAATTGCAGCTCCATAGTTCAGGTAGCCAGTGAAAGTTGGATCAGGGGTCCAGTATGCCTGGGCTGATAAGTTGATACTCGCCATGATTGCCTGTGAGGGAACGAAAAATATGACCAACTGTACCGACCGACAAAATGGTATGACCAGTTCTTTGCATGTCACACACATATTGGAATTTTCATGGTTATACTCACCTGAGCAATCAAGGCACTCCATTCCACTGTGTCAGCCTTGGCCTCCATATTTTCCTTGATTGGCTTCAGCCTCTCGACAAGTGCAGCGCATGAGAGTCTAACGGCTTCACAGCTACCTTCAGAAGTGGTGCTCCCACCGGTGAACCCTCCTTGTACCATGCTCAATGTGTCAGCCTGGATAACCCGCACCTTCTCGAGGAGGCACTCACCACCATCAGGACACAACTGTCCCAAACCAAATGCTGTCATCTGCTTCACTTTTGTCCACAGCCCTTGGCCTATTTCTATACCTCCAACCTCAACAGCAATGGAACCATCGTTCATGATCGACACCTTGCCTGGAGTTGGTCGAAGCATGACTTCATATGTGATTGGCACACACGAAATGCCACGTTTCGTCCACTTGTTGCTGCTGTTAAAGTGCTCAACCGTTGCAGCTCTGCGCTGGTAGTCTGGAGAAGAAGCCAGCTTTTCGAAAATGGAGACCAGGCTGTATGTAGAAGCATCACCGGCAATGTCTCCATAGAACAATGAGAGGCTCTCAAAGTCATGAAGGTTCTTCCTCCGAATGGTATTAGTGTCAACCGAGAGTGCCGAGGCAACATGCTCAATGATGGCTTCTGCGATGAAAGAACCCTGCACATCTCCAGGACCTCGCATAGCCGACTTCGAAGTGACGTTTGTCTTGCAAACCTTTGTGTCGATTGCAAGAGCCCCCCAATTGTACTTTTTTAGGGCCCCTATTATAGCATGTGGCATACTTGGACTCACATCCAGTGCTATTCCAGCATTGATCCCTAGATCAAGGTGCAAGGCCGTAATCTTTCCATCTGACTTGAACCCAACAGAGTACTTCGCTTTCATAGGATGCCGCCCGCCTGCTATTATCATGTCTGTCTTGCGATCGAGGTACATTCGAACAGGTCGCCTCAGCTTGAATGCGGCAACAGCACATGCACATGCAACCTGACAAAGAGAAGGTTCACGATCATGTCTAACACATTTGGACCTTGAAACATTGTCTGGTCAGATCCAGTTGGCAATCCATTGGTAATTCCAAATAGAAATTGTTCGGAAAAGAAAAGCTCTAGTTAATCAGGACTTACATGAATTCCTTTTATTATTGTGAAATGGAATGCCAAGGCACTTTGCAACCACATTTTGTGTGACCTCAGGTATTTGTGTCGAGGAATAGACAGTTATGCAGTTATCTTCATCCGGAATAGCTAAGGTCACTTGAGTCTCCATGCAGAAATAGTATTGAGACTCAAGTTTTACCTGTGGAGACCAAAAAAAAACAGGTATGACTACTTCTCCATGTCAGAATTCAGACTATACATCCTCTTGAACATAAGAAATATTGTACCTCTGCTGATAAAATCTTTTGATCAGCTTCGGACATGGCTCGGTTGTAATCACCAACTGGCTTGGGAGCTAACTTTGGAGGAATTTGGAAGTAGCTGTTTTGTTGAACGGCATCTTCTATAGTCAGAATCGGTGGCTGCAGATTTTCTGTGCTGTACTCAACAACAGCTTGCTTTGCCGCCATATAAGCGTACCTTTGTGTTTCTGCAATCTGAGTGATAGAAAAGGAAATAATATTGTAAGCGGCTTGACTTTTCAAAAATTTAGGTGAATATGTAGTCTGCAGAAGATTTAAAAAAAAAACAGTACCACGAGGCCAATATTTTGACCAGCAAATTCAGCAATGGGATCGGCAAAGAGTGGTTCATCTCCCATTCCTGGGTAGGAGAATCCAAGATTTCGTCCTGCGCTGGGAATATCCTTGGCGGTGATAACTGTGATGACCTTCTGTGAAGCCAAAGATGATTTGAAGTTGATACCCTTTACATAAGCAAGAGGGTGTTTGCTGTAGATAAATGCTCCATAGAGGCAATCCTTGGGTGCAGGGATGTCATCAACGTACACTGCCTCCCCTGTTTAAGAAAAATGAATGTGGTTATGTGCATTTTAATAGAAAAACTACAGTCGCACAAAATGTGGGGAGAAATTTTGCATGTGAGTGATCCTTAAAATATTACTAAGGCTGGTCAGCCCTAGCTAAACTAAACAAAAAAAGCTTCAGATTATTATTTTTCTAGAGGCCCATACTTTGAAAATCAAATATATGTAAAATCTCTTTACGGAGTATAATAAAGAGTATATACCAGAAGCTTGGAGCTCTGCCCCGGCTTTCTTGATCGGCTTGCCAACTGGCTTGTATTCGTCAGTGAAAACTATTTCTTGTCTTGAGCATATTGGCAAATTATTGCTGTCAACCTTAAGAAGCTCTGTTGTGTATTTCGTGCCACGATTCGTAGTTCCATTAGGATATGACCCATTGGGAGTATCAACCTTTGCATGTGCATTCGAGTCTTTTGCAAGGGAAGACAAGAAGCTGAATAAGGAACTAACTGCCAAACTAATTCTGTATTCGGTATGTGTTGTGTCTTCTGATGGTGAAATAGTAGCTTTGAGCAACCGGACCGCTTCAAGGATGACAGACGAACTCATAGATTTTCCCTTCAGCAACTCTTCAACCTTCCTAGCTCTGGTGGCATGATCGACTCCATAGGCTCCAAAGGCCAAGCATATATCCTCAATGCAATGGTCCCCTGATTCTGAATCCACTGATGTCCTTGCCAAGAAAGCAGAATTAACATATGAGACAGCATTGCCAAAGGGACGAGGTGCTGCTCTGAAAGTCTCAAAGGTGATGCCATCTGAACCGCAATCTGGGATAAATATACTCAGCAGCAGGGTCTTCGAATCACATGGAGGCTGCTCCAAGAACTCCTCCAAGGTGAGCTGCTGCCTTTTGGAAGCCACCTGGATGGTGACCGTAGAAGCTGCACCTAGTAATACGGTTGCAATATCTGATGCAAAATCCAGCCTCTGTGCCATTACTATGTTTCCACCTATAGTTGCAGTGTTCCGAATAAAAGGCGAAGCTATCTTGTTCAGGTGATCGGCAATCTTTCTGAATACCAGATTTCCATCTGACAACACCTCGATGGCTTTAGAGATTGTCACAACTGATCCAAGCTCAACTCCCTTGCTGCTTCTGTTGATGACTGAGAGCTCCGGTATTCCTTTGATGTCAATGTACTTGTCGTAGAGGTCTTCATCCTTGTATACTCCAGACCCAGTGTTTCGTATAACTTCGTATAATG
>LAPY01001030.1:25912-39930 GCA_000970635.1 Eragrostis tef | reverse complement strand
CACCCCCCCCCCCCCGTCCGCTAGGAACGGACGCAACGGACCATGTCTGTATTCCGTCATGCCTGTTCGCCTATTCAAGGAGCGCGCCGGTGGCCGCTCAGGTTTCGTACCGTTTCGTGATACGTGGCGCTTTCCAGGTTGTACACACAGTACTAGGGTGATTTGTAGCTTTGGGAGCAGCAGTTCAGACTTGGGAGTGGGGAGATCGCTTTTAGGTCCTGTATGGGACAGCTTCCAAGCCGCTTTCATTGAAATTAAGCGGCAAAGAGCCCCAAACGGCCCGATTCCAGCGCCGCTTCTCTCCAACGCGATTTCTCTGGACGCTCTCTTAACACTACAACGCGGAATCGGTCTCCCTACTGGATTCTCTCCAACGCAGCCACAAAATTACCCACCATGTCACTCTTAACACACATACCGGTTCGTTTCTATTTTTTTCCTTTCCACCACCGTCTTCCTCGGTTCCTCCCTGACTTCTCTTCTTCCTCCAAAACTGCTATTGGAAAATCCTACCCGCACTCCCACCAAATCCGGACGTCTCGCCACCCGGTGCTAGCAAAACAGAACAAAGCAACGCTTGGACCTTGCCGGTCAGAGAAATCGGCGGCGACTGCTGTTGGAAATACCCATGAACACACACGCACATGCTAGATGCAAAAGCAAGAGGAAGCTAGCAATTGGGCAATGCAGAACGCCGTCCCTGCTCCCTGTCCGTGTCGCCGTGGCGGGGCTTCTGCAGAACGCGATTTCGAGTGAGGACGCCAAATGGAGCGCTTAGGGTGGACGCGATTCCGCAAGAACCGCTTCTCCAGAAATCGGACTTTGGGGAGAAGCGTGGTGGGTAGAGGTCGTCCCAAACAGGCCCTTAGCAGCGCTTCACGCCGTTGCAGATTGGAAAATGACGTCGCCACGTGTTTCAGTTTCTTGGTCAAATCTTTGGTCGGCCCTGCGCTGATGCTCATGCTGCGCTCCTTTTTGCTTCGTGACGTATCCTTCAGAGAACAGAAGTTTCAGAACTGTGTATCCTTCGGAGAACAGACGTATCCCATGAGCCCATCACGATGGAAAGTAACAAAAAACGACGTATCCCATGAGACCATCACGATGGTGAGTAACCAAAAAAAAAAGGAGGAACATACATGATTTGCCAAACAATACGATGCACCAGCCGGGAATCGAATCCGGGTCTGTACCGTGGCAGGGTACTATTCTACCACTAGACCACTGGTGCTTTGTTGGCAATTTCTTTAATTTAATATTTATGTATATGTCTTTCGTTTTGCCATTCAATACTGCAACGAACGACGACATAACTACATAAGTGCTTCCGGATCGAACAATTGGAGCGTAGTTAGCCGTATTAACTCCAGTCGCAAAATTAGCAAGTCTGTCACAACAGGACCGAGCATTTACGCGGTTTAGGTGCCAGCATGCCGGCACGTCATATAGGATTGGCATGAGCCGCATTATTTCTGCTTCTGCATTCCTTTTAGCAACGATCAGGCGCATCCAGACGCGTCCGCACGTCAGATGGATCCTTAACCTGCAAGAATGAGAGACAAATCCAAATCAGAACTGTATTGTCCAGTAGTATTCAGACTATATTGAACTGATATCATCTCAGTCGCAAAAAAACAACAACGCTGAACTGGTCTCACGAACTGGGCCTCGATGTGGTTGTTGCCATACCGACCCAGCAGGCCCAAGGCTCACTTCACCTCTCTCGCCCAGCCAACCGTTACACTGACATGTAAACCACACCTGTCAGAAAGGAGCCGGAGTGCGCGGCAAAACCCTTCCTCTCTCCCGCGGCGGAGCCCGCCCCCATCAGTCTCGAGTTCCCGCCACTCCCCTCCATTCCCCTCCCCTCCTCCAATCCAATCCCAAGGCTCACTTCACCTCTCTCGCCCAGCCAACCGTTACACTGACATGTAAACCACACCTGTCAGAAAGGAGCCGGAGTGCGCGGCAAAACCCTTCCTCTCTCCCGCGGCGGAGTCCGCCCCCA
The DNA here is from genome assembly GCA_000970635.1 of Eragrostis tef. NCBI lineage: Eukaryota > Viridiplantae > Streptophyta > Magnoliopsida > Poales > Poaceae > Eragrostis > Eragrostis tef. The sequence continues at coordinate 37,922 of LAPY01001030.1, read as the reverse complement.
TCAGTCCCGAGTTCCCGCCACTCCCCTCCATTCCCCTCCCCCAATCCAATCCCCAAATCTCTCTCTCTCTTTCTCTAGTCGGCGAGGCAAGGCGGGGAAGGAAGCTGAGGGAGCAGGGAAGATGCTGTGGGTGGACAAGTACCGGCCCAAAACCCTAGACAAGGTCACCGTCCACGACCAGATCGCGCAGAACCTCAGGAAGCTCGTAAGCGCCCCCGATCTACGTGTATCCGTAGTTTCTCCTCATTTTGTTCCTTTCTAATCGTGGTCGGTTTGGTTTCGTCAGGTGTCGGAGCAGGATTGCCCGCACCTGCTGTTCTATGGGCCGTCGGGGTCGGGGAAGAAAACCCTAATCCTGGCGCTTATCAAGCAGATGTTCGGCGCCGGCGCGGAGAAGGTACATTTATTGTTAAAAATCTGCTGGAGGACTTTCCTCTTCCTGTTAGATTTTTCTATGTGGAGGTGGTGCTTTGGTGCTGACGCTTTTGTGTGTTTTGGTGGGACTGTTGCAGGTGAAGATGGAGAACAAGACATGGAAGATCGATGTGAGTCCTAATTTATAGTAACACGCACTAACACCATCTTTGTTCGAAGTTGTAATTTTGTAAATTGCAATGTTGTGTTGAATCAACAACATTAAATCTTAAAGGCGACACAGTTGTTAGTACTAGTACATATGAAACCTCAAGGATTGACATTAACGGAACCATGGTCCAATCAACTCATTTTGGATGGTTTTTGGAGTAAGATGTTAGCCTTTGCATGTAAATTTTAGTTTCAGAGTGCTATAGCTTATGCTGTTTTACATTAGTTGATGAGTTACCTGTGCATTGGCCCAATTCTGAGTTGGTATTTCCTTATCCAGACTGGGACGCGGACATTAGAGTTAGAACTGGCCATGCTGTCGAGCGCCCACCATGTTGAGATGAACCCCAGCGATGCAGGGTTTCAGGACAGGTATGTTGTCCAGGAGGTTATCAAAGAAATGGCGAAAAATAGGCCAATTGATGCCAAAGGCAAGAGAGCATTTAAAGGTTGGTGTTTTTTCCATATGTAATACAGTAATTTTGTTGCTAGTTTTTGGCCGGGTCATGAAGGGATTGCTGTCAACTTATATCTCAGTATTCAGTATCGTTCATGATATGATATAGTTATCTTATTGCACGATTTGTTTGCCAGTTGCAAACTGATGTTTTTCCATCAACATTATATGCTGTGGGTAGGATAAAATAGACACTTATCATGATTGGTGCTTGCATCTTGTTTATTCATAATGTACTGATTTCTGCAACTGGACAAGAATGTAACATAACTCTTTGAACTTGCAGTTCTTGTCTTAAATGAAGTTGACAAGCTCTCGCGTGAGGCGCAGCATTCTCTTCGTAGGACCATGGAGAAGTATAGTGTGTCATGCCGGTTGATCCTATGCTGTAATAGCTCCTCAAAGGTTACAGAGGCTGTAAGGTCCAGATGCTTAAACGTGCGGGTAAATGCACCTAGTGAAGATCAGGTTTGTGACAAGTGTTCAATTATTTTTCTCGTCCCATTATCTCATTTATCTGATTGTATTGTGTTATTGTCCTGGGCTGTGGTTGATATTACACTATCGTATGGATGTGTAGAAGTTGTTAGCTAAATCCTTTGCACTTGTATCTAGTTAGCTGTTTCCTGTTTCTTTCAGTTATGCAGTAGGAGTGTCGTGCTCATTCTGTTAGAGAGCCGAGCTCGAGTTAGTGGTCAGTTAGAGGTTGACCGGGCCATGCAATTGTGGTGCTCATGGACCCGAGGTGTGCGGCCATTACGGCCTGGATTCCCGGCCACTTCTCCATCACCGGGAGATAGTGTGTTAGTCTGGAACGAGGGGTCTTTTATATTCAGTAAAGAAGAACAGAAAAGCTGCAGCTCCCGCAGCACCAAATCCACCTGTGTTCTTGTGTTGTGTGAGTTCAAGCCAACATAGTAAACTGAAATATTCTGCTTCAAGTAACCAATTTTGTATTGCTCTTAAGTTCAGCTGAAGTGCAACAGTGAGTAGTAGAAGGTAGAGATAACGATCACGAACTTGGAACTGCAATGAACGCAAGCACAGCTTCCTTCCGTACAAAGTATTGCCCAATCATTTTTGAGTATTTATCTGATAAGATTGATTCCCTTTTATGTCTAATAGTTGTGCTGCTTTTTATCCTACGATTTAACACAGTTCTGCGCAAGATGGACATGCTATCTCAGTTGATTTGGTCATTCGGACTGTTCTAGATCGTCTGACCTACTGTGAGGTCAGATTTGACAAAGCAACTGTACTTGATCCTTTTCTTGAGATGTTACTTTTTTTTTGGTTACTCCTAATCTGTTTGTCCTTCATATATTGTTTTATTTGTTTGACTATGAAGATGTTTTGAAGCTATATATTAGTGGAAAACCTTACTCTTTGGAAACAAGCTGGTGTAACAAATGTCATACTCTGAGACAGGCGCTTCTTGCTTCTTGACTGTCTTGCTTTTCGACTGTCTTGAGGTACATATGATTCCTGCATTTGTTGTGTGGCTATTTTGCTCACAGGTTTAAACCAATTGTGTTTGCGTAAGATTAAGTATCACTATACTTTGGATTAGGTGTATTTAAGCATGGTCATGCTTTAGCTGCTCCATCAAGTATTTTAATTAGCTTTATTGGGAAAATGACAGTAGCACATAAGATGAGCATTATATCGAATCGCATCTTGAGCTGTCATGAAGTTAAAAGAAATAGACAAGACATTAAGCTGCTATCCATTGTGAGCTAAAACGGTGCTTGGGTTTCTTTCAGCATGTTGCTTTAGAGTTGCTGATGAAAAATCTCTCTGAATGATATTTGCATTTAGCATCTAATTCTATAATACATTGTATTTTTAATTTTCACGGCAATAGGCTCCATGCGTTCATTGCAAAGAAATAGACAGGATATCAGGCTGCTATCTGATGTGAACGATGTCAATATAGCATCTAGGATGTCAGGATAGACAGGATATCAAGTTTAATCCTGGCTTTTTACCATCTGATTTCAGTAGTGTCATGCAGGGAAAACATTTGAACTACATGGTAGTACAAGGTATGCTCATTCTTTGGACCAAGAATGTAAAACTAGCAGTTAGTTCCAATATATTTTTTTAAAAGAACTTACAGTTTCACCTTCCTTTCATTTAGTCATCTGCATTTTCTATGCCAACTTTCATAGTGTAGCCTCATTCACCCTTTTATGTAGTATATCCTGCCTATGCATGTGTTAATTTATTTTGTGATGCCAGAAAATTGAGGCAGGGAAGCAATTGCACAAAGACAAGAATGAAGATGTGACATGTCTCAACTCCTTTCTGTTTTCTTTAGTGCATGTATGTTTTTTTTTCTTTGGATGTAGAAAAACATGCGTATGTGAACCATCCATGATCTATGTAAGTATATGTTTGGAATAATCTACATTTGGACGGCGGAAGCTGATGGTGATCAGCCTGTTGGCGGCGACTTCACCGTCGAGCAAGTGGTGCGCTACAACGACGCGCCGCGCCAAGATGAGGGGGAGCTAGCTGCGGCTGGGAGCCCGCAACGCACGCCCTCGCCGTCGCCGCCGGGTTCCCCTGCGGCGGCAAGTACACCTGCTGCACCGGTCTTCGTCACGCCGGAGCCGAACGACGACGACCGCCTGGACGCCTTCCACGACACCTCTCCCGTCCGCTATCGCCGGATCGACGACGTAATCGGGGAGGATGCTGCAGCACCAAGACTGGCGCATCGCCTGACTGGCGATGAGCTCCACCTCACAAGCACCGGCGAGCCAAACACATTCGCTGAGGCTGACAAGGACGCGGCGTGGCGAGCTGCGATGGAAGAGGAGATGAACTCGGTGGAGGAGAACCGCACCTGGGAGCTCGTCGACCTGCCTCGCGGCCACCGCCCAATTGGGCTCAAATGGGTGTTCAAATTGAAGCGGAACGAGGCCGGCGCCGTCGTCAAGCACAAGGCCCGCCTCGTCGCCAAAGGGTACGTGCAGCAGCCCGGCGTCGACTACGACGACGCGTTCGCCCCTGTCGCTCGACTCGAGTCCGTGCGCCTCCTCCTCGCCCTCGCCGCGCAAGCTGACGACATTTTCATTCAATATCATGTAATAGCGGAAGACGCAGACCTTTCTATGTCCCTTACGGTAGAAATTTGCTCCAGACTTTGAGTTATATAGACCTTCAAGCTGATTTATAGTTGTCTGGAAGGACCTATTCTCAGACAAGAAAATGCACAATTAATCTCAGAATCAGCAGGGACAACAAAAACACACATAAGCATTTACATACCCAATCAGCTCATGGTCACCACTGGCATCAAAATCAAAACACTCAACTAGCAGAGGGTTATCCTGAATACAAGAAAGGGAAAAAACACCACATCAACATTGAACTACACATGAACCAAAGATACAAGCACAAAAATTCCCATATCAGAAACTATTATGCTTGCCTTGCTTCCAAATTGTTGTGATGTTAGAGTTATTGGTCTCCAAACAGGATTCAAATTGTCCATTACAACTTCTGTTTTACAAATAGGAATTGGACCCGAAGTCTCTACAAGTTTTGATATCCTCAAGAATGGATCCTGTTTAATCAATATCATGTAAGACTTCGATAATGTAATTTATCAGCTTATATCACTCCACTGCACAGTGAAGGAAGTTAATACATACACTTTTGGAGAACACATCTTTGTTTTCCAAATTCAGGCAATGCAGTGTCATCTCAACTGCCATTCTGGAGGAATCACTTTCTTCAGCATGAACTGTTATTGTCCCAGGATGAGTATGCCCAGGAACACTTCGAAGGTTCAATGTCAAGCTATGGTTGAATTTTGTGACAATCTGTGAAAGGAGCACAAAATAATATCATAACAAATTATTGTTTCACTTCTTAATTTGCAATATTCAGATAACTTCAACAATACAGAAAGTTCTGCAACAAAATTATCTGTAGTATTTTCTAACTGATGTTGTACAAACCTCTGATAAATTGCAGCGTGCTTCCCCTAGAAAATCCTGCTGAGCCAAGTTTAACATCTGTATAGGACAACAAATGTCTCCATAAGCTGTATCCAGTTGGGATATAAATCAATGCAAACTACATAGTTCTACTACAAGTCCATAATCATTTTCAATAGAACAATGAATAATTTTCTTCACAAAAAAATGTGTAGCTAGTGATACAGATGAGAGAATTTTTCTTCCAGCTAAGCACATTTCTTATTTTGAGAAAACATTAAATTATGTAAGAAATATACTGAACAATAAATAATTAAGAGGTGCACAGCATCAAATGTGACTGTATGCTAGAATATTTTAATAGCATAAGAAAGAGTTGATTCAACCATTATCACATAGGTAATTAGGTATTAAATTTAAATAGGGGCACAGAAGAAATAAGAGAATGAATGAAGGGCACACAATACAAATACCTTCACTGGAGTATTATGGTACAAATATCTTGAATCTATCATGAGTTGAAAAACAGCAGTCGTTAGTGTGAGCTTTCTGTGAGTAATATCTACAGTTCAATTGTCAGAAACTTACATGAGTGGCTGCACAATCTCAAATTGATAAGACATTGTGGTCTTAGTAATCCATGAAGGTTCCAGGGAATTCAAAATAACTTCAGTACGGCCAATCTCTTCCTGCCTTCCATTTGTTTCGGTGTAGACCACTAACATAGGATCGCTCTAGAGCAAACAGGCAATATATTAGCTTTTGAAGGAAAATTGAAACATTCAAAGCCATCAGAAACGGCTTTGAAACATTCAAAAACATTCAAAGCCATCTGTAACACAATTTGTTTTCTGTGGGTTAGGTCTAACATAGATGAAGGCTGTATGCTCCACTTGATGGTAAAAGATAGACATATTGACATGATATCAAGAAACGGCAAGTATCACTTTTAAACAACATTAACCTAACAGAACTATCAAACTTTGTTAAGAGATATCCAATGTTACAAAATTCAGCAATACCCATTCCAAGACTATTAATTTTTGTTTCTTTAGACAATGCTATCATGAATTTGGAAAACAAGACTTGTAGGAACATTGAGATTAAACTGGTTAAATTAGTACGCAAGCTTGCACCTTTGAAAAAGCATCCATATTCCGCAGCTTTGATGCTGTAAATGAAAGCTGCAGTAAAGGGGAAGGAAACAACACATCAGCACAGAATCAGTTACAGGAGATCATTTGATGGACATCCACAATCAACTTGGGGAATAATTTAGTGAGCTGTGTCATCATGAACCAGGTGACAGCATCATAGGTTAGACTTGTTAGCTAAATCCTTTGCACTTGTATCTAGTTAGCTGTTTCCTGTTTCTTTCAGTTATGCAGTAGGAGTGTCGTGCTCATTCTGTTAGAGAGCCGAGCTCGAGTTAGTGGTCAGTTAGAGGTTGACCGGGCCATGCAATTGTGGTGCTCATGGACCCGAGGTGTGCGGCCATTACGGCCTGGATTCCCGGCCACTTCTCCATCACCGGGAGATAGTGTGTTAGTCTGGAACGAGGGGTCTTTTATATTCAGTAAAGAAGAACAGAAAAGCTGCAGCTCCCGCAGCACCAAATCCACCTGTGTTCTTGCGTTGTGTGAGTTCAAGCCAACAGAAGTACCTTGATCCTGATGTGCTGCTCGCTCCAGTACGAAATAACTGGTGGTAGGGTGTTGATTTCGGCTTGTAAATAGATGTACTGAATTCCTGAGGCATCATCTGAAGCAGATGCCCATAGTAATTGCTTGTAGGGCATACTTTGTGAACAACTGAACTATTGGCTTGTCCTATTCAAGCGAATCTAAAATGACTAACAATTCATATCAGAAGAACAATTGATTTTGTGCTGTTAGTCCAATCACAAGCATCTTCGTTTTCGGTGATGAATCGCATATATAACAAATTTGATGAGAAGTTCAAAGTTTGGCACTTAAGGTTCAGTTTATGCACCTGTACGACATTTCTGTATCAAGCTTTTTGTACATTGCATCTCTTGTGCTAAGATCTTATTATTCTTTCCTCATTAATTAGCTTATAAAGTCTGCTCTGATTTTCCCCCTCATTTCACAGATCATCCAAGTTCTGGAGTTCATTGGGAAGAAAGAAAACTTGCATCTTCCAGCTGGATTTGCTGCCCGGATAGCAGCACAGTCAAACCGTAATCTGAGACGAGCAATACTGTTTTTTGAGACTTGCAAAGTTCAACAGTAAGCTCTTGTGCTTGTTCGGTTTGCTTTTCCCTCACCGATTTGCCATGCTTCAAATTTTTCATGTATATCAGTTCTCCTGGGTCAGGTGTCAATTGCCATTTTCTGTTTTCCTTTCAGATACCCATTTACGTCAAATCAAGTGGCGCCTCCGCTTGACTGGGAGCAGTATGTTTCTGAAATAGCAACCGATATCCTGACAGAACAAAGTCCTAAAAGGTTTCTGATATTATGCGAAGCTGATCCCTGCCATTTTGTTCTCTGCCTTTTAATCTTGTGAGAGTCTGATGGTTTTTCTTTGAGTTGACCTTGAATTGTAAAATCAACATTTCAGGCTATACGCCGTCCGCCAGAAATTCTACGAATTACTTGTCAATTGTATCCCCCCTGAAAGTATTCTGAAGGTGATATTATACTTTAGCTTATTTCATTCTTTTCCGTGTCCTTTCATGTCAGTGAAGCTGAATTTGTATTTTGATTGCTGCAGAAGTTGCTGACAGAATTACTGAAGAAGTTAGATGCTGATTTGAAACATGAGATTTGTCACTGGGCTGCACACTATGTGAGTAAACAAAATGGAAACAGCTTTGCCGTATTACTTCAGTTCAATATGCTGTTCGTTCATTTAGTACCCGAATAGACATAAATTGTGATGACCTATGTAAGCTGATTTTAATATTAGTCTTACCATCTCGTAGTTGTCACTTGCAAGGCCTATAATCTGTCGTTTGATATTTCATAGTTGCTCTGGCAGTCTTCCCGCGAGTCTGATACTATTTTGTTTTCAGGAGCACAAGATGCGCCTAGGTTCGAAGGCCATTTTTCATCTGGAAGGTACTTATCTTGATGCATTGTATAATAATCTTTGCTTGCACAGTATTCCTATGCGACCATACCACTGTTTTGAATAATTACTATGTGGTATTTCTACTGTACCTCACAGTGAGCTATTTTATATGCATCGAATCCATGGATTGACTAGAACAGCAGCAGGCAAGCTTAACCTATTTTATATGCTCTGGCTGTCTTCTTTTATTATGTGCATCAGCGGATGTATCTTTGCTCGTATGATGTATAGCGTGATGACCAGCACCATAGCAGTCATACCTAAACTTATTTGCCTTATTATATTACTTTGCAGCTTTTGTTGCCAAGTTCATGAGCATTTACAAGGAGTTCCTGGTTGCCACGTTTGGTTGAGCCCGAGGACTACAGATGCTGTCTGCACTCGCCTGACCAAATGCGTCGTTGTAATTTGTAACAAACTCGTGTGATGATCGTATCTTTTGTAAACCAATGGAAATGCCATTTCATGTTACTGTACTGCGCTCTTTGCTTGGACTCGAGAATGCTATTATCAGTTGCTTGCTCACATTCCTTTTTAGACAACGGTCCTAATTAGTCGGGTTTTTTTAGTACACAGTACAATTCAAGTACAACACAAGTATATTCACCCCTATAAATGAACATATGTAAACCCTACTCTTATCGTCATCTTAAAAACTGAGCTGGTTGATCTGAGTCGAATCCACAACCTAAGGTATTGATTGAGGCTCTTGCTCTTGCTAATTAGTCTGTTTTGTGCGTTCAATATTTTGAAAAAAAATGAACTAAGCAAAGAACAGTTAAGAGCAAATGTACGGTAGTGCAAAGAGATAATGCAACAAGCAGGTGCTGTTATTTAAAGTGCTGTCAAAAATGAAATAGATGTCCCGCGACCTGTCCCCATTTACACAGCGGCAGCTCTTCCTTACACAGGTGGCAGTGTCATTTCAGACCCTCGGCCTTACCCTGCGCCCACTAGTGTCGCCGCCATCGGAGAGCTGCCCCCACACGCTCTGGCTTTTCCCTCCGCTACTGCATTCTTCCTCACACCCCGCAACTGTCCGAAGTATCTCCGATTGCAGCGAGGGGCAATTCTCTTTGAGGTAGTCGAACCCTTCAGTCCGGATCACAGCTGCAGATACATAAGGGCATCTGGAATGTTATACAGTTCAAACAACTCATTTGGGCACCACCAAGCAGCAAATTAGAAATGAGATTAAATTGCGGGTTGTGCAATTATTTGAGCAGTAGTAAAATTACTAGAATGTCTTAAGCATGAAATGGCTAAATGCTCTGTACAAATTAAGATACCGAAGAGTTTGAACTTCCGACATTACAACCACCACCACTGTTATTATTATTTGTGATGACCCCAGGCACTATCAAGGCTCGTAATCCAGCCAGATATAATGGACTATTTAAGAATCTAGCAGCAATTAGAAAACTCTTCAAGTGTTTCAGCGTTCCTATTTATAACAAATCATGGTTACAGTGAGAATAACAAAGGCATCATATGACTCAATGTAGTCTAAGCAGAATGTAGTGCACAACATATTCGTGATTATGTATAAAAGCAGATTTGGTCATGTGCACATAAGGTTGTTAAATGTCAAACATACTTTACCTGAAAGGTTTTCAGCAGCAAATTTTAAGCAAACGGATTTAAGCTCCATAGCATGATGTCGATCGGCCAATGCAAGAGTAGTAGCCACTGAGTTTACAGAAATATGTTTGCACAAGTAGGATTCACATAACAATCTTAGCCTTGGCAGCTCATATTTATCAGCTGCAGCCATTATCTTCCCAGCTAAAGTGTCAAAGATAGAGCAGTCGGAGCTTGATGCAGCCAACTCATCATCATCAACTAGACTGTCCCTGTAGACAAAATGAAGCACAGCCTGCAATACAGAGTATTTGAATACAATTAATAAAAACATCCACGTTTGTTCAACTAAGAAACATGAAGGATCAGCATCACATATCAGAAAAAGAAACAAACCTGGAACACTTTTGGGTCCATGTCATCAATGACAATTTCTTTGATTTCATTACTTGTATCAGCTTCATTCTTGTCTTCCACCGATTCATCGAAAAATTCAGATCTAAAAAAGGAGGATCGAGCAGCCAGAACCAATTTATGGGCATGAAACTTCTCTCCTGCTACACTAAAAATAACATCTACACCCTCCTGAGTATCCAACAGTGATCCAAAATGATAGCCTATGTCAGACTCTGGAACCTCTATAGAATGTGGCCTCGAAAAATCCATGGTTGAAACTACGACACCCACAGTACAGTTTATCTTCAAGCAATCATCTTTAAGGAAATCTGATGTCTCGAGAGCAGTACGCCGAAAGAACCTCTTATAACCCCTGAAAATTGGAACCAGGATGAAAAATAAGGGCATTCAGGGTGGCGAGTTGATCCATCAGAGAAATGACTAGCTATTAGCCAACATTCAGAAAGAGTAAATCTAACAACCAGAAGCATTTCAAAAACAGCAAATGCATCACAAAGATATTATGATTTAGTTGGGTATACATGAGCTAAAAGGAGCAAATTTAACATACACTGTTCTTTTCATATCCATCCTTAAGGTTCGATAACTGAGAAATCACAGTTCACAGGATAAAAAACCGGAAAACAGAAGTTGTTGAAATATATTGGGTGCAGATTGTTAGTCATCTTCCTTTTATCAATTATTGAGGCCGTAATGAATTTACTATTGCAGAAAATGAGCACAACTAAAGTTGCATAAAAACAAGTACACCATTCTTAGGAATTGCACTGGAACATTAGTCATTCGGGTAACTACAGGAAAGCAGCTGATTATGAGCTGGAAGAGATGTGTTCAAAACTGGATGGTTCCATACATAGCACTTTTTAAGCATAGTTGCATAGAGCAGAAATAGAATATAGGTCTGTCTGAAACACAGTAAATTTCTTACTGGAAAAAGACAATAAAGACATGACTAATTTGGCAACATGCTATTACAACGCAGTGAGTTGAAGACTAGTTAACACTGATTCATAAAACCAAGGAAACAATTGAATCAGACTGCAACTAACGCCCTATAGGAGGTAAATGCCTGAGTATTATGGGGCCACAAAGAAGGGAATCTAAATCCAGGCATTCACTGCTGAACTAAACAAGCCTGGAACAATACCAACACATCCAAAGAGAGTTAGATCAAAATTGGCACTGGATTGTGACAAAACAACATCATATATACCAACACGTGGCCTATAATTACTGAAAGTTAACTTTCTACGACCACTGGCTACTTCCAACTTAAACCAACCCCAAGGGGCGATCCATAACCAATCCAGCCACTCTAAGCCTAAGCATGGGGGAGGGAATTTAGAGAATTACGAGGTTATTACCACATGGATCCACGGTACTTGAGCGTGTACGGCCCGGACTCGAGGGAGCGGTCGAAGTGGGAGTGCACTTTGTGCTTGCCCTTGCCACTCTGGTCCAGGAGCGTGAGCTCGAAGAGCGCACGCACGTCGGTGCCCTCGGAGGCGAGCGCTATGAAGACGGAGACGTAGGCGGAGTTGTCCTCGGGGTTCTTCCCGTCGGGGTAGAAGTAGATCGCCCACTGGTACCCGCCCACGGTGAAGGTCTCGCTGGCGATGTGCTTTCCGCACGTCGGTGCCCTCGGAGGCGAGGGCGATGAAGACGGAGACGTAGGCGGAGTTGTCCTCGGGGTTCTTCCCGTCGGGGTAGAAGTAGATCGCCCACTGGTACCCGCCCACGGTGAAGGTCTCGCTGGCGATGTGCTTTCCCACGCCCATCCCCTTGGCGAGGGAGTAGCCCTGGATCACGAACTTGTGCGACCCGTTCACCGTCTGCGTCACGGAACGGGAGCTCGTCGGCGACGCCGCCATGTCCCGCGCCCGGTCGTCCGACGCCACCGCGGCGTGAGGCGGGGAGGCCTCGC
>LAPY01001029.1:130909-146045 GCA_000970635.1 Eragrostis tef | reverse complement strand
TTTGAACACCCATGTAACAGCCGGTTTATTATATGACCTGATATGAGTAGCAGGCTGATATGGTGCACCTGCAGCCGGCGAGCAGGCGCATCCATAATTCTTGCTCTTACCCAGCAGAGCAAGCTCATTAAAGTCGTCTCGTGGCTTTAAAATCTGCCCTTGCTTTGATTCAGGTGACAACATTTCCCAACAATCCTACCATGGGCCAGCCGTGAGAGAGACCAACAAATTCAATAGTGTGAAGAAGAATCCCAATAACACGCACGAACCGACCTACAAAGCGACGAACCGACCTACGTGCGAGAACGCGACAACAGAGGCCGAAGACCAGCACGAACCGACAAAGACCAGAATGCGGACCACCGCGTAGACCAGCTCGCGCCAGCTATACGGTCAACCTTCCATTTTTTTAACCGACTTAGTACCCGTCGCCGAAGACAGCTAGCGTTGAACGGCATTTTTGCATTTTCTCTTCTTCGTATTAATTAGATCAAAACACGGGGACCTAGACGCATAAAATTTGTACGGGATCGCTGTAGCAAACTATCTTTTCATGACAGAACCGAATCCAGGAAGGACTCGAGGGGTTTGACTGCAAAAGACACCCCGCCACGCGTCGCCCTCGCGACGGCCGGATGCGTCGAGATCGGACGGCGCGGGAACCAGCGACGACGTGGCACGCGCCAGGGGGGCCGATTGCGGTGCAATATTTCTGTTCTTTGATGTTGTACTTGGTATTTCCCTTTGGTTCATCCGAGATGACAAACATTACCGTCCAATCTCAAATTACACAACTTTTTTGCCAATAATACAATGACAAAAATCTTTGCAATCAGTCTCGAGTCGCATGAAAGCAATCGAGAAAGGATAATTAACCCTGCTTGTACATCCTACATTTAGTCCACGAGTTTGAGGTACAAGTCATCCCACAAATAAACTTGGGTGGAGTGGTTTTTGTGAAATGAAATGTAGATGTCCCGTATTGTGTAATGCAACGACCAAAAAGAGGAGAGATTGGGAGAGGTGGAGACGATGGTGTGAAACGATGGAGAAGAGTGCTTAGGGTTTAGGTCGTGTAAATACCATAGACCTGAGGTACCCTCAATTCTGTTAACATAGGCCCGACTAAGTCACAGCAGAGAGTGTTTAACCAAAGGGAGGCACTTGGTAAACTATATATAGTACCTCGCAAAAAAAAACTATATATAGTAGCTGTGACAGAAGAACGTACAAACACATAAACTTAAAAACTTGTCAAAAAACATGTTACAAGGATTTTCTAATTTGATCCTCAAGTATACTACATAATGTATTTTTCATGATAACAAAAGCAGGGACTTGAGCATGAGCGCGGCCACCCGAGTTCGATCCATGGAATATAGGACCCAAGCGTCACCGGGGAATGACCCCAAAATAAAATTCCAGACATGGTGCCCGTGCGCCTCTTCACGCGTGGAGCCACCGCGATGTGGTCCCGAACTGCAATAATTAATCTAACAATCTAGTTCACAATTACGCTAATATATTATTACAAATTATACAATTTTCATGCTACATATTATTTTCAAGAGTGAAAGGCATGAATAGCCATCGTACTTGTTTAGCCGTTTCAATTTGGTCATTGTACTCATAAAACAGTAAATCACGGCCATTAAAATTGCTCATCCATGTCAATATGGCCATTGCCTTCACAACTCTACGTATTTTGGTGACACGGTGTACGTGCAACGGCGACTCACTTTCAGAGTGGAATTTCAAACATACATGGAATGCAGCCCGCAAGGTCTATGATCCTTCATGATATCAACAAAAATTTCAATTTGTTATGTACTCAGTCTTTGGAAAGAGCCAAAGACGATCTTTGGCGGCGCCGTGAGCGACGAGCAACGACAGAAGAAAGATCGAGTGGAATTGATCGGCAAGCAGTACAAGATGGCGGGCACACCTTCCATCGGCGACAAGGTCCAGTTTACGGTACGTAAGTTTTATACTTGTTCATGCTTCATCGTGCTTAAAAGGATCTCGGCCAAAAAAGAAAAAGGATCTCGGCCAAAAAAGAAAAAGATTTCTCTAGTTAGTAGCGTGTAAGCATGAACCTAACTAATAGATTGCTTTTTCTTATGTTATTATAGATGCTCATAGCGACTCACTCAGCGTGTAGCTTTTTCATGGTGGAATTTTCACTGGTAATGGCACCAATCGGGCTTATATTGATGCCCAGCCCGCAAGATCTCTGATCCTTCATGGCATCAGTGTTGTAAGTATGTCACGTCACTAAAATACGTTGAGTTGTGAAGCCAATGATCGTATTGACGTGTATGAGCAATCTCAATGGCCACGATTCGCAGGTTCATGAGTACAATGGCCAAAATCGAAACGGCCGGACAAGTACAATGGCTAAACATGCATTTCACTCTATTTTCAATAAACTTCAGGTTGCCGTCCACGTGAAGCCAACATACTAATTCGTCATCTCCAACGTACCGCCAACAATTATATATGAATATAGTAACTGACACATCGATGCGTAAATAGAGAAGGCCAAACCACAAATCTAGCAAAAACAGGGCCTCCGCCATTGGCACTAATGAATTGGAGCTTTATGAATGAGAAAATATTTCCTCGTATCCCAAACAGGACGTTCCCTGTAATGTAACTATACTACATGAGTCAGAAAGAAACATCATCAACCCTTATTCTGAAGATAAATGACCAGAGTCGGAAAGTGCAGCAAGACACATCGATGCCAATGCTTCACTGGATTCTGGAGTGTACATATGGGATGGGTCTCAAATGCAGATCCAACTTTTTGATGACCCCCATTCCGTATTGCTCAGACATGTCCACCAACTCTGGGCTCACACCATCAGGAAGCACCCAGTCAAAGTGGTACAGAAGGTTTGCCAGTGCAATCTCCAAAGTGGACGTGGCAAACATTATCGCCGGGCACTGTCGACGACCAGACCCAAAGGGTATGAACTCAAAATTTGTCCCTTTGTAATCAACATTGTTGTTCTCAAACCTCTCTGGATTAAAAGCTTCTGGAGTCTTCCAATACCTTGGATCCCGAGAAATTGCAAATGCATTGACAAGTACCTTTGTGCCTTTTGGGACAAAATAACCCATGATTTCACAATCCTCTCTGGACTCACGGGGGACGAGTAGAGGGTTGGGAGGATGCAACCTTAGAACCTCCTTGATAACCATTCGCATGTAGCTTAGTCCAGCAAGTTCAGTATTGGAGATGACGCCTCGCGAATCACCTAGAACTTCACGAACCTCCTTTTGTGCCTTCTCCATGGTCTCAGGCGTTTTCATGAGCTCTGACATAGCCCACTCGAGGGTGGACCCTATGGTTGTAGTGGCACCTCCGAATATGTCCTGTAAAGCCATTATTAGGATTGGACAAGTAAGTACTTAATTTGTATCGATAGCAGATCGTTACATGATGATCTTCATATACCTGTTCACGGCAACATCTATATGCATGTTTAAAAAAAGGATAAAAAAGATATTGCAGTGTTAAAAAATATTATTACTCACAAACATGACCGCGCCAATAATCTCTGAGGTTAGAGGGAAAGTAAGTGATTCCTCCTTCTGCAACCGAAGCATGACGCCCAGCAGATCCTCTTGGTCAGGGCTGCAGGCCCCATTCTTCTCGGCCACTTTACGGCTCTGGATGATGGTTGCAATGATGCTCTGGATGCGGCCATAGCCCCTCGCTAGGCGTCGCTCGCTGATGCTCAGCCAACGCACTAGCCTCGATGATGGGAATAAGTCCACCGGAAAGAATCCGGAGTCAGCCACAAACTTTGTGTTTGTGGATGGAATCCCCCAAGAAGGGTTAGTCACAATTATATTAATTTGTTATATAAATTATACAATTTTCATGCTACAAATTATTTTCAATTAACTTCATGTTGCCATCCACGTGAAGCCAACATACTACTTGGAGCTTTACGAATGAGAACATCTTTCCTCGTATCCCAAGCAGGACGTTCCCCGTAATGTAACTATTTCCAGGTTATCATCCTTTGTTTTTAACATAATGACATGTGAAAGGGTATCAAATATTGTCTTGCTCATATGTATGTTTCAAAAAATAATATTTTTATTGCTTCTGGTCTCTACAAGTAAAACAAATCAACTACATGAGTCAGAAAGAAACGTCATCGACCCTTATTCTAAAGATAAATGACCAGAGTCAGAAAGTGCCGCAAGCCACATCGATGACAATGCTTCACTGGAATCTGGAGTGCACATATGGGATGGGTCTCAAATGCAGATCCAACTTTTTGCTGACTCCCATCCCGTATTGCTCAGACATGTCCACCAACTCTGGGCTCACACCATCAGGAAGCGCCCAGTCAAAGTGGTACAGAAGGTTTGCCAATGCAATCTCCAAAGTGGATGTGCCAAACATTATCGCAGGGCACTGTCGACGGCCAGCCCCAAAGGGTATGAACTCAAAATTTGTCCCTTTGTAATCAACATTGCTGTTCTCAAACCTCTCTGGATTAAAAGCTTCTGGAGCCTTCCAATACCTTGGATCCCGAGAAATCGCAAATGCATTCACAAGTACCTTTGTGCCTTTTGGGACATGATAACCCATGATTTCACAATCCTCTCTGGACTCACGGGGGACGAGTAGAGGGTTGGGAGGATGCAACCTTAGAACCTCCTTGATAACCATTCGCATGTAGCTTAGTCCAGCAAGTTCAGTATTGGAGATGACGCCTCGCGAATCACCTAGAACTTCACGAACCTCCTTTTGTGCCTTCTCCATGGTCTCAGGCGTTTTCATGAGCTCTGACATAGCCCACTCGAGGGTGGACCCTATGGTTGTAGTGGCACCTCCGAATATGTCCTGTAAAGCCATTATTAGGATTGGACAAGTAAGTACTTAATTTGTATCGATAGCAGATCGTTACATGATGATCTTCATATACCTGTTCACGGCAACATCTATATGCATGTTTAAAAAAAGGATAAAAAAGATATTGCAGTGTTAAAAAATATTATTACTCACAAACATGACCGCGCCAATAATCTCTGAGGTTAGAGGGAAAGTAAGTGATTCCTCCTTCTGCAACCGAAGCATGACGCCCAGCAGATCCTCTTGGTCAGGGCTGCAGGCCCCATTCTTCTCGGCCACTTTACGGCTCTGGATGATGGTTGCAATGATGCTCTGGATGCGGCCATAGCCCCTCGCTAGGCGTCGCTCGCTGATGCTCAGCCAACGCACTAGCCTCGATGATGGGAATAAGTCCACCGGAAAGAATCCGGACACCATCTCGCTGACTTGGTCGTAGAGAAGGACGAAGTCGGACTTCATAGCACACTTGCCGCCAAACATGGCCAGAGCCACGAGGTCTGGTGCTAGCGCCTTGACCTCCTTGCTGACGTTCACTACACCAGCTTCGTGTCTTGCTCCGGCGGTGGCGATAGAACGAAGGAGGCGGCCAACCACCTCTGCCCTGATAGACTCGATGCGCTTCACCTGCGCAGCGGACAGAAGCTCCATGACGACGATCTTCTTCATCTGACGCCAGCGGTCGCCGTAGGGGGCGAAGCCGATGCCCTTCCCTTTGCTGCCGACGATATCTATGGTTATGCTGGTTGTCGGCCGGGAGCAGAAGGCAAGGTCGTGGGTCTTCATCACCAGCTCCGCCGCCTCGGCGCTGGAGACAACCAGGGTGGGAACCTCCCCAAGCCTGAGGAACATCAGGGGGCCATGGCGTTGAGACAGTTCCATCATTATGCGGTGTCCGAGGCCGCCCATGACGTGATGGATGCCACCGATGATCGGAAGAGCCCATGGCCCAGGCGGCAGTCGCTTCTCGGGCTTGCTTTTGTCGCCGGGAGTGGATCTCACTCCGGACATCTGAAACCAAATGAGCACAAGAACTAACGTGGCTAGAGAAACGACATACAAGGTTAAAAGCTCCATGGAATGGAACTCAATGTTATCGATAACGTTGTCTTTCAGCTTAGCTATATGGAAGCTTTACTTCTTGTTTTACCAGATCCTCTTGGTCAGGGCTGCAGGCCCTGTTATTCTCGGCCACTTTCCGGCTCTGTATGATGGTTGCAATGATGCGCTGGATGCGGCCATAGCCCCTCGCTAGGCGTCGCTCGCTGATGCTCAGCCAACGCACTAGCCTCGATGATGGGAATAAGTCCACCGGAAAGAATCCGGACACCATCTCGCTGACTTGGTCGTAGAGAAGGACGAAGTCGGACTTCATAGCACACTTGCCGCCAAACATGGCCAGAGCCACGAGGTCTGGTGCTAGCGCCTTGACCTCCTTGCTGACGTTCACTACACCAGCTTCGTGTCTTGCTCCGGCGGTGGCGATAGAACGAAGGAGGCGGCCAACCACCTCTGCCCTGATAGACTCGATGCGCTTCACCTGCGCAGCGGACAGAAGCTCCATGACGACGATCTTCTTCATCTGACGCCAGCGGTCGCCGTAGGGGGCGAAGCCGATGCCCTTCCCTTTGCTGCCGACGATATCTATGGTTATGCTGGTTGTCGGCCGGGAGCAGAAGGCAAGGTCGTGGGTCTTCATCACCAGCTCCGCCGCCTCGGCGCTGGAGACAACCAGGGTGGGAACCTCCCCAAGCCTGAGGAACATCAGGGGGCCATGGCGTTGAGACAGTTCCATCATTATGCGGTGTCCGAGGCCGCCCATGACGTGATGGATGCCACCGATGATCGGAAGAGCCCATGGCCCAGGCGGCAGTCGCTTCTCGGGCTTGCTTTTGTCGCCGGGAGTGGATCTCACTCCGGACATCTGAAACCAAATGAGCACAAGAACTAACGTGGCTAGAGAAACGACATACAAGGTTAAAAGCTCCATGGAATGGAACTCAATGTTATCGATAACGTTGTCTTTCAGCTTAGCTATATGGAAGCTTTACTTCTTGTTTTGTGTTTTGCGGGAACGGAGAGAGCTCCTCTATTTATAGTGCGGGGGTGGCTTAGAAGATTAGAGATGCTCCTAGCATCCAAAGAGAATATTTCCATCCAACAGGAAATAGGTCTAACAAAAAATAAAATAAAATAAAATAAAATATGAGGGCAGTACTACGGTAATCCCTCCTCCTATGGTGCAAGAGTAGAAATCAATCTCAGCCTTTGATTTTGTAAAATTAAAAGTAAATAAAAGTAAATCAATCCACGCAAAATAAGAAGTTTCTACCTTGCTTTGTTTTCTATTGCATACTTTTCACAAATAAAAATCTGGTCATAGTTTCCATGTTGCTATGCACCACACGTACATAGCAACACACATACCCAAGGCAATGTTTTCACGTTCCAAAAATGAAAATTAGGCCTTCCACGTTGCCACTTTCCAAAAAAAAATGAAAATCGTTGACAAATGTATGACACAACGTAAAAATCTGGTCATGCATGTTTTTTGTTACGTACTTGTCACATGACAATCTCCAAATGCACCGTATGCACAGGTGTGCTCTATGCACCACACGATACACACATACTACATTGTCTCGCTTTTCTTGACACGTCAAAGATTTTTTCTACTACTTGATATGATTTTTTTCACATGGCAACTAAATCACCGAAAAATGCGGACAAAATATCCCTTCACATGAGTTTGTTTCTCAAAAAAAGTATACTTTCCAAACCGAAAATAGAAAGTAATAAAATTAGTTATGGATGAAGTCTTCCATCCAAGGGTGCAAGACTTTATCTTTTGTCTCGAGATATACTCAAATGGATGGTCCATATTTATTTGGGACTACCGTAGCGGGAGCCAAATATGATAACCCGGCTGTCAGGATTTCGTTCCCTGCCAAAGAAAAAGGACAGCAAAGTACATCTAACACTTTTTTTATCAAAAAGAAAATAAAGTAGGATATTTGTTTGTTTTGATTGCGCGTGATATACAGTATTTTGTTTTCATGTTTTGCACACCCGGTTCATCTCGGAGCGAAACATAATCATGAGAAACACGGTGTCTATGTCACGTCACACATTCAAATTGCAACCACCGCTACTAGCGTATGAGAAAGAAAATATGCCACGTCCTTTGAAGTTTGAACTCACTTTCGTTCAACTAAAATAAAAAAAATCTGGATTCGTCTATTGACTCAGGCACAAAACGTATGGAAGAAGTCAATGTGGAACTCACACAAATACGTGCTACTGCTACGTAATTTGTCACGTTATTTCCTGTCACATAACCAAAATATCCCGTGTCGAGTAATATATCACGTTACTTCCTACTGCTACTGCTACGTACTACGAGTTGATTTGCAGCTGAAAATTTGGGCTTTCATGTTGGTTACTTTCCAAAACAAACTACTTACTTCACAGAAGAAGGAATAATAATAATAATAATAATTAATGATCTATTACCTCCTAAAAGATAATGGTCCCTTGCAAAAAAAAAGATAATAGACCCTTTCGATCATCAAGATGTAGACGAGCTTCAAATATCTCTTTTAGAATTATGGAAACTGCTCCAACTTTCACGGAGGCAGCTCTGAGGACGATCTCATTGACGAATGCGATCCCATCCTAGACTGGCCACTCCAGCGAGATCTGGAAGCCCACGCCACGACGCCAACGACCTAGTCGATGCCGGCCACACGCAAATCGGCGGTTAGCCATGCCGGCGACCACCAAACCCTAGTTTTTTCGCAGCTGGTGCTAGCACCGCTTAGGACCTGGCCACTAAAGGCCGCCAGGGGCGAAGCTAGGCTTGCAAAATACCGGTGTCAGCACGAATAATTAGCGGGGTCATTTGCTTATGAATACTGATTGAGCACTAATTTTACAAAGGACTTGCAGGAAATCGTCCGTGTCCGGTGACTACACGTAGCTTCGCCCCTGAACCTGAAGGCCGCGCTTGTAGTAGCGCATGTCCTCTCGTTTGTGCCACTTAGACCTTGTTCGTTTTCTTTAGATCTAAATTTTAGAAGGCTCTAAATAAGATGGATACATCTTTACGAGACGAATCTAATGAGTCTAATTAATCTATGTTTTGTCACAGTAATGCTACAGTAACCATCGTCTAATTACAGCTTAACTACCCTCGTTAGATTCATCTTGCGAATTAGACCAAGGGTTCTGCAGTTAGTTTTGTACTTAAACTTTATTTAATACTCTTAAATGACAAGATTATTTTTTTTAGACCCCTCTAAATTTTAGACCCTGTGAAACGAACACCCTCTTAGTAGGTTCTGAGATCTCGATGCAGCTTCAAGAAGCCGCAAGCAGTAGAGACGTGGAAGCTAAGCTCGATAGAGGCCAACACTCGTTCGGCCGAACCCCAGGCACTACCTCTCGTGCCAACCTTTCGTCTAGGACGTTGCCTAGTACGTTTAGGGTGCCCAATGACATCTAATCGCCAACTCGATTCCCTTCCCTGTGGAAGAAAAAGGACTGCAAAGTATGGGCCTGCTTGGTTTTAGGCCACCAAGAGCCACGCCACACCAGCCGGCGTCACAGCTGTGGCGTGGATATTCAGCGCCGCACCTTTGGCGAGAATTCACTCAGCAAAAACTATGTCAGCCACAGCTTAATCACCAGCTAAACACTGCCGCATTTTCCATGGTCGCCACCACGGTGGCGTGGGGCTTGGTGGCGGGAATCAAGCGCCCCATATATCTAACACTTTTTATCAAAAAGAAAATAAAATAGTACAATTGTTTGTTTTGATTGCGCATGATACGGTATTTTGTTTTCATGTTTTGCGTACCCGATTCATCTCGGATCGAAACATAATAATGAGAAACACAGTGTCTATGTGACTGTCACACGTTCAAATTGCAACCGCCACTACTAGCATATGAGAAAGAAGTCCATGTCACGTTCTTTCTCTGAGAAATATGTCAGCCCTTCGAAGTTTGAACTCACGTTCAACTAAAATAAAAAAAATCTGGATGTAATATAGACGTCATTGGGTTGGGCCTGTACTCGTGTGTGATTGACGTGCATATACTCCTGTTTGGAATGGAATATAGATGTCGTTGGGTCGGCCTATAAATATAAGTCCCTACACTACCGCCCTATCCAAATCATATATCACCGTGCACTCGTTACAAGATTGTAGCAACCTTCTCTGGTCGTAGTTGTAAACGATCACAACCACTCACCATCCTGATGGCCCCGAGTATGCTTGACGTTGTTGTGGACAGTCAGGATATGCTCAAAGCCGCTGACCAGAGCACTCCGGCTGCCGCCGCCGGTGGTGTCGAGGCTGATGGGGACAAGTTTGCGCCCTCCGTGTGGGGTGACTTCTTCATCACCTACACCCCTCCTATCTCACAGGCATGCATATGCACATACTAATAAGAGCACACTGCACGCATTTGTTTTCATGGTTATCACTTTCAAAATCTTATTTTTGGTATGTGTACATACCCAAAATAATAAATGGGTATGTACAACCATGTTGGTTTTTTGAATGTGAAAGTAACTATACCTGAGAGTAGAATGGATTTTTCTCTATATATATATATAAATCTAGATACATAGCAAACTCTATATATCAATAAAAAGCAAAAACGACCTAGATTTGGTACGGAGGGAGTAGTTTCTGCTTGACTGTTCAAATTATCATGTATATTGGGCTTCTGGATTCAGATACAAGAGGAGTGCATGAGAGAGCGCGCAGAGCTGCTCAAGGGGCAAGTACGTCAGGTGTTCAAAGCGAACATGGATGCCATGGATGTAGCTGATTTGGTAACATATGTTGACACACTTGAACGCCTAGGAATAGATAACCACTTCCCCGAGGTGATTGGAGCTGCATTAGACCGCATCGGGACAGAGGAGCCGGGAGAGTCTGACGTTTTCGACAGCCTGCATATAGTGGCACTTCGATTTCGCCTACTTCGGCAGCATGGAATTTGGGTATCTACAGGTGAGCCTAGTCTTTCTGTAATATGTCATCTGCAAAAGTAAGTGTCATATACGATTGTTTTTAGTGACATAGTACAAAATTAAAAGAAAAGAAAGAAAGAAGGCTGTAGTCCAGCTGCCCGGCCTCCGCCATAAAATTAGTGAATAAATTAGAATATGCATACATGTGATAAAAATGCATTATTTTCGACACAATGGAGAGTAGGTAGTGGTCCAATGAGCGCACAAAGGAAAAGGATATATATTTCTTTTATCTCTCGTCTTATTATTCAAATCAAGTAAACAAATCATTTGACATCTCTATGAGAAAGTTAGCAGAAACTGATTGAAGACGCCCTTGCATTTCTAATAATCTTTTTCACGTTTATAAGATATTAATAACAGTACTATAGTTGTCTGTATTTTGGTAAATATATATGTGTTTTACCAATGTACTTGCAGATGTGTTCGGCAAGTTCAGGAATGAAACAGGCAGTTTCAGCACAGAAATATGCACTGACCCTAGGGGCTTGTTGAGCCTGTACAACGCAGCTCACATGGCTGTACCAGGTGAGGTGGTTCTCGACGATGCCATCGCCTTCGCGAGGGGCCACCTCGAGACAATCAAAGGGAAGGTCAGATCACCACTAGCGGGACAAATCTCCCGTGCCCTCGACATTGCCCTCCCGAGGTTCACTAGACGGCTTGAAACCATGCACTATATGGCAGAGTATGAGCACGAAGAGGCATACGACACCCTGTTACTTGAGCTTGCCAAGCTAAACTTTAATCTCGTCAGAATCCTTCATTTGAAGGAGCTCAAGGCGCTCTCCTTGTATGTCCTCTTCCAATAAAAAAAAACTCTATAAGCTAAACATTTTTGCAGTTGATGTTTATCCTAGTTCGTCACTACAACAAAACACATTTACAGTGTAGTAGTCTGGTCGCAAACCTCGTCATCATGTGTTTCACCAGATTTGTTATATTAAATTATTAGCAACTTTGCAGATGGTGGAGGGACCTTTATGACGTTGTGAAACTACCCTACGCTCGAGATCGTATGGTCGAGATCTACTTCTGGACCTGCGGGATGCTCCATGAGGAGGAGTACTCCCATTCACGGATGCTATTTGCCAAGACATTTGGAATGGTTTCATTGCTAGACGACACTTTTGATGTTCATGCCACCTTAGAGGAGTGCCACAAGCTCAATGAAGCTATGCAGAGGTAGGCTAATTGTTGTTTCTATTTAAGGTTATATCTCCGTATATCTTCTTCTCAAGACCACCCTTATTAAACATCACTCCAAGATATTATATATTACTATTTTCTGGTAGATGGGATGAAAGTGTGGTTTCTACTCTACCTGAATATCTACACATGCTGTACATCAAAACCCTAAGTAACTTCAAAGAGTTTGAGGACATCTTGGAACCAAACCAGAAGTATCGCATGTCATATGCGAACATGGATATAGATCGCACACTTTTGCCAGCAGCTCAGGTGGTGGTGAACATGGCGAGGACAAATGAAATCATTTACCTCCACGGCAGGGATGGATACACCAACGGCGACGACCTCAAGGACCTTGTGACGACACTATTCCTTCAGGAAGCTCCTCTCTAGATTATATTTTCAAAATCGACCAAAACTGGGTATGGCAATGCCCTGCATTAAGCTACATATTCACTTTGTATGTAATAAAATGTACCCGTCTGTGGATGGGAATAGCCTAGATCAACATGATAATCTTTTTCAAGCCTAATATAACAAGTTGCATAAAACAGTATACGAAATAATTTATCTTGAAGCCGCATTGACTTTTGTAAAGAAAATATATAGAGTGAAATGCATGTGTAGCCATTGTACTCCATTTATAAGGAAAAGTCACAATACAAATATTATGTACTGATACTATACGCACACAATACTTGGGACTGGGTTGCCATACGTCCAAGGAATTATCAATGAATTACAAGGAGTCTTGCTGGTATTGAAGCATTGCTGATCTTGGGTTGCTGATCTCATCGATTTTGCAGTGTGACACCTCGAGGAGATCAATCTCCATGATATCTAATTAGAGCTGCATCACCTATATTTGTGCTCTGCACGCTTAAATCATGTTGAACCTCTTGGGTAAAAAAAAATGTTAAACCTCCACCTGTAGAGATGTTTTTGAGCACATCAAGTGACCATGTCATAGAAGTTTTCTAGCAAAAATACATATGAACCTTATACAAAATAATCATGGTAGAAAAAGAATCAAGATTGGAACACCAATTCCTATAAAAACCATCTTATATTTACTAATTAGAGGCTCCTTTTGAGCCATCCACGTTAATCGGAAGAAAATACTAGAAATTATGAGAAAAAAAGCAAAACATCTGGCCATTGATTTAAAGGTATATATAAGTCAACGATGGATATTGTAACGTCAATCCTCTCCTCAATTAGATGAATGACACACAACGCATGATATTGTTACTTTCCAACTTTAATTAAAACTTTTAAGCGAGTAACATGCAGGGGAGACCGGGCCATGTACGTGTACACATATGAACAAAATAAAAATCATGGATATGCGCGTGAGTATGATTTAAGAACCAGAATAAATCCGGCCACGAAAGCGTCGCTATACATGCAGGAAAGACCAGGCCATGTACGCCTACATGCATGAAGAAAACAAAAGATCTCCCCATGCATATGAATATCGTGGAGTCCTTTTGCTTTGACTAATCCGAAACTAATAAAAGAAACTGCCATGCATGCAAAATTCGCCTGGATATCCTGAGTATTAATTAAGATCCAGAATAAATCCAGCCATGAAAGCATTGTAATGGAGTCGGGAAGTGAAAAGGAATCCGAAAGAGCTAATACCAAACATGCACAGTATGAAACATTTTCGTGGATGGCCATTGTAACATCATAATTAGGGTTTATTCAACAATGTTGAATGCAGTTGGAGTCCTTTTGCCTTGGCCAATCCAAAACCAAAAAAAGGAACGAAATTGCCATGCAAGCAAAATTTGCTTGGATATATATCATTTGCAGAAGTATTAATTCAACCATGAAAGCATTGCCACGGTGAAAGCATTACCATGATGTAAGGAAGTTAAAAAGAATCCGAAAGAGCTAACACCAAGCATGCATGTGTATGGAACATTATTGTGCACTAGCAAAAATGCCCGTGCGTTGCTACGGGCTTTATTTTTCAAGATGAAAAATATATTTTTTTACAGCAAGAATAAGCTAATAAATAATCGGATCTTAAAGATATATGAGATAAAGGTTCAGATAAAAAATTAACAAAACCATTGAGGTTTCTTTGAATTCTATGGAGCATTGGCTACAGATTTGAACATGATAATGCAGGACATCCTAATAGTTCAAATCATTAGTATATGGATTTCGAAAACAGATATCCAAGAAAACCATGCATTTGCTAAGATGAAACCTTCATTATCATTCAAAGCTACTTGCATAGCACTACAAACTGCCATAGCCAATTCGAGTAAAAAAAATAACATTTGCACGCACTTGAGAAACTCTAGGAGCTTACTATAATGGGGCCAGATTTGTGGGCTGATGACAGCAAAACCTTTTTTTCTTTTGAAATCAGCGAATAAACAGCAGGCATCCCTGGTATTCATTTGATACAGAAAGTGCTGAGCTCCGAATTACAGATTCAGTCGTACTCCAAAAAATATCAAATGTATTCTATCTAGCTGAAATCACAACAGCAGAAAAATTGATTTGCGGTGTTCTTCTTAAAGCAGCATTTTTGACTGAACTACATTTGAGCATCAGGAGTAGCAATGCTGAAAAAACAAATCTTCCGATTCCATGGTGAAACGTAACAGTTTGTAGTTACCTTGCAAGGCAGAGGCACTCGCTTTCAGGTAACTGGCGCACGACGGAGGCCTGGAGCTCCCAGCCGCCCCACGGACGCAACTCGGGACGCAACTCGACGGAGGTGCCCCTCGATTGCACGCCGTGCAGCTCGGCGCGGCCGCCCTTGGACGAGTTGCCCCTGCCCAGGTCTTTGCCGTCCGTTTCCCCGCGCCGGCGACGTCGTCCATCCTCACGCCCTCGACGGTGGCGGCGAAGATCGAGGGGTGACGGCTTGGATCTGGGAGTGGCGAGCAGGTAGATCGACGGGAGCGTGGACGAATTGGGGAGCGCAAGGGCAGGGAGGGGGACGGGGATGGGAGCGCGTTGAGGACGCGGCTCCGGCCGGATCTGGCCGCCTCGGCTGGT
>LAPY01001029.1:648-17538 GCA_000970635.1 Eragrostis tef | reverse complement strand
CCATAAATCTAGGCTATGGCGACAAGGAATGATCATACAAAAATACTAGTAAACCCTAACAATAGGTATCCCATCATGTTTGACACAAGCATGCATGTTTGTAAACAAATCATTTCAAAGTAGGCGCAAGATGCATCAAGGACACTTGTCTTTTTAATAGCTCTGCAAAATAATTACGTTGCTAGTCAGCAGTTGCAATCCATGGTCTTCGATGTGTTGTTCATCATCTGGAATGATCTTGGTACACGCGCTCTCTACTAAACGGTACACGGACAAGCATACATAAGAAAGAAAGCAAACAATTAATACATAATGCATGGTTCAGGATAAAGGAGTGCTAGTGTTGGATAGGTCAGGTTATGAGGAAACGTTAGGCGCAAGAATGACCTAAATCGGAGTTATGAGTGAAAAG
Organism: Eragrostis tef; assembly: GCA_000970635.1. Lineage (NCBI taxonomy): Eukaryota > Viridiplantae > Streptophyta > Magnoliopsida > Poales > Poaceae > Eragrostis > Eragrostis tef. The sequence goes on along the minus strand of LAPY01001029.1, from coordinate 17,126 downwards.
ATATGCATGGTTAAAGGTTCAAGGACTAAAACAGAAAAACAGAAACGCTTAGGGTTAAACAAGTGCGCGTTCCCGTTGATTGGATGATTATGTGAGGATAGGGTTTTCACAGAAATATGCGCAATGATGTGACACATAACAGAGACATGGTGATTGAGGTAAGGGATCACCTGCAAATGAGATCGGACGGTTGGATCTCGGAAAGGTTGTTCTGTGACAGTTGGCGGTGGCATGACGTTCCTGGTCGTTTCCTAAACGATCTGGGGGAATACTTTGGGAAACAAGTAGTGGACTTGCTGGAACACAATTGGGTGTCGATTGGGTATCATAAACATCAAGGGACTGGACGGAATAAGGATAGAATTACCATCAGGCGCGCAGGATCAATCCAGAACAGAGAGCAGTGATCATTGCGAATTAGATCCCCGTCGATTGAGGTCACCCCTTGACATGATATTTGGATATGTTGTATAGGACTTTATGGAGCACCTGATGGTGAAATTTGGTGTCGTTTGGATGGGTGGATCGCCGGGAACTTTGATGCCAATAGGCGGCTGTGTTGCTGGACGCGAGGGCAGGGAGTAGCGGCGGCAGCCTTGCGGCGTGGTGAGGTTGTGAGGGGTGGAGGAGGACGTGGGGAGGGCCTGGTATTTATCAGAGAGGAGCTCTGGATGTTTAGGAAAGAGAGAGGGAAAGAAAGGAAAGCAATAAACGCATTGATTGCCGTTTAATGCTCGTGTCTTTCCATTTGCGTGAAAACAGTATAGAGAAATGCATTAAATAACATTTAATGCTCGTGTTTTTTTCATTCGACTGAATGCGACAGGTGGAATGAATATGAAAAGGATCATATCGTGGGTGTAGCTTGAACAAATGTGGATGACGACCTGTCCACATACAAGATGTGCATATGACTAGAGTGGCATCATAAAAGGATGTAGCACGACTCGCGAGGTTGGACTCAATACGGATAGAGATGAGGCGGGAGATTAAGTTGGCGATTGAAATAACGAGCGTAGAGAGAAGATATTGACAAGCCGAGTGGATAGAAAGGAGAAGACGAGCTCGACTCCAAGTTTAGGATGTCCCCATTTTATTTTCAATATCTTTGTAAAAACGTTAAAATAGAATTAAATGATTTTTGAAATGAGGCGAGAGATTAAGTTGGCGATTGGAACCGCGAGCTTAATCAGACGTTCTTGACAAACTGAGTCGAGAGAAGGCAAAAGACGAGCTCGATTGTAAGTTTAGGATTTCTCCATTTTATTTTCAATATCTTTGTAAAAATGTTAAAATAGAATTGAAAGATTTTTGAATAAAAACATCGACACATTAAAATTCAAGGGAACATTGATAAAATATATACTCTTTTAAAACCCAAATCGATTCCTTTAAAAAGAAGAAATTCTCTCAGGGAAAAGGCATTTCATGACGAAAATCAAATCCTTTTGAAATTTATTTCAATTTACCATTTGTTTTTGGAAATCAATTTTCTCAAAGCAAACTAAATATAGTTTGTAAACCAATAAAAATATATGAAACCACATAATTATTTTAATTAAAAAAATCATTTAGGTTAAAATATTCAAAAATGAATAAAACCATTCAAAATTTTGAGAAAATTGGTGCTCAAATTTGAAAAACGGTTCACATCTCAAAATTGAAATTTTGGGATGTGACAAAATGGCAAGAAGATAGTAAAAAGTTCATTAACACGACAATCTGTAGTACTATCCGATGGTGTTACCAAGTAGCTTCATGTAACATATTCGCCGTGTGTGGGCCTTTTACAATCTGTAGAGACAACTCACTTCCATTGTGCACCTGCATGACGGGCTTCTCCGTGAAGTCACCAAAGGACTGGAACCTAAATGACAGGAGGAATGGTTGCATCAGAAATACTAACCTAGACTGTAGTAGGAACAAAACTACAAAAGAATTGAGTGACCACTTCTTTACCTTATCGGGCGTCAGATTGCTGTATGATGTTCATGCCAAGAAAGCTGTTGCAATTGCACAGGACTGTACACAGGTTTGTCTGAGTAATTGCTCTTCCACTGCCTACTCATTCAGCAAAGGTGTATGTTCAGTATGGCACGGTGAACTTCTCAATGCAAAGCAGTATTATGGCAACACAGGTACTAATGGAGATACTCTTTATGTTTGTCTTGCTTCTGAAGAGGTGCAAAGTGGGGGAAACAGTGACAGAATAGGAATGGTCATTGGCATTGTTGTCGGAGCAGGCGTTGTTGGTTTAATTTTGTTAGTGCTTATCCTGCTAACACTTATTTGGAGGAACAAAAGAAATCTGTGTGGCCATGTAAACAACGTCCACAATGGTGGTGGAGTTATAGCTTTTAGATACATCGATTTGCAGCGTGCAACAAAAACTTTCTCTGAGAAGCTAGGTGGAGGTGGTTTTGGCTCTGTATTCAAGGGAATTCTAAATGATTCAACAATCATAGCAGTTAAGACCCTTGATGGTACACGTCAGGGAGAAAAGCAGTTCAGAGCTGAGGTCAGTACAGTTGGAATGATTCTACATGTCAATTTAGTAAAGCTGATCGGTTTCTGTTCTGAAGGTAACAGAAGGATGCTTGTTTACGAGCATATATATGCTGAACCGTTCTCTTGATGTCCATTTGTTCCGAAGCAATGCTACAATATTAAGCTCGAATACAAGGTACCAAATAGCCATAGGGATAGCAAAAGGATTGTCCTACTTACACGAGAGTTGTCAAAATTGTATCATTCATTTGTGATATTAAACTAGAAAACATACTTCTCCAAGAATTATTTGTTCCTAAGATTGCAGACTTTGGGATGGCAAAACTTGTTGGGAGAGACTTCAGTCGGGTTCTGACCACCATGAGAGGAACTATAGGGTATCTCACTACACCACAGCACAAAATTAGCGACGCTGGTGAGTCGGTAAAGATAAACTTATAGCGACAGACTATAGGTCGATAAACGTTTACGACCGACCATAAGTCAGTGATTCTCTATTTACCGAGTGATTATAAGTTGGTAAAACTCTCACTGAATAGCAACGGAGGATGGGTCGGTAAATGTATCTAGTTACATCCAACGGTAAGTCGGCAAAAAAGTTGTACAATGCGGCCCAGTCCATATGAAACTGAAACCCTACCTGGGCGTCGTTCTTCCTTCTTCGAGTGGCCGCCTCTTCTCCTGTTTCGTCGCCGCCCTGCGTCGTTCCCATGACGCCCGTCCCCTCCCCTCCGGCGCGCGTCTGCAGCAAGGGATATCACGCTGCGCCCCCAGCACCCGCGCCTCTAGGCCGGATCTTCGCCGCCCGGGCCTCCTCCGCCATCCCCGCTGCCGCCCTCCATCTGCCCCGCACTGCTCCTCCCTGCCGGCGTACATCGGCGGCCAGAGAAGTCGTGTTGCGGCAGGGGGGATCCCCTCCTCGGCTGGATCTACGCCGTCTCCGCCTCCTCCGGCATCCCCGTCGCCCAGAGCTCCGCGTCCGTTAGCCTCGTCAAGGTCGTCTTCCTCAAGGGTCCTCTGTCGGCCCCCAATTGCTCCGGCTGCGTGACGTTGATTCTGTCTGGCCCGGCCTGCATGCCACTTATAACGACTCATCAGGAAGGTCGGTAAAGGCCGTTTTAGTGACTCACCGTTAGTTGGTAATTTTGTGCTGTGGTGTAGTGTCTTGCACTAGAGTGGATTAGTGGAGTGGCTATCACACAAAAGGTGGATGTTTATAGCTATGGAGTGGTACTTTTAGAAATCATATCAGGAAGGAGAAACACGCTTGAAGAGTATACAAGACTTACAAGTAATGGTGGTGACGATGCTGTTTTCTTCCTTGTGCACGCTGCACATAAGCTACATGAGGGAGATCTCTTTAGCTTAGTCGACCAACAATTACATGCTGAGGTCAACACGGAGGAGGTCCAAAGAGCTTGCAAGGTTGCATGTTGGTGCACTCAAGATAATGAATTTGACAGGCCGGGCGATGTGGTTCAGGTTCTCATGGGTCTAGTAGGGCTTCATGTGCCCCCAATGCCAAGGCTACTACAGAGAATACTGGGAAGCTCTGCTGTTACAGAAAACAAATCATGAATGCAAGACTTCATATTTGGGCAGAGTTGTGACAATTATCAGTTTTATCTTCGATGTACACCATCCTTAGTCGCTGTCTCATTTTACAATGCTTTCTTGAAACTTGATATCGACTATGTGTTATGTTCCTTGAGTACTTGTGCATGAACAGAAAGTTTCAGTTGTATATTGGTGACCTGTGCTTTCTTATTTTACCTACTGTAAGGTTCACGGCGTAGAGAGAGAGAGAGGGGGGGGATTGGGTTTGAATCGGTCTTAAAACTTTCTAGGCAAGATGACTACTTAATCTTAACTAGGTGATAACAAGCAAGCAAGCAAGACGCCCACACTAACAAGACTAGCTAAAGCAACCTATACATGCAATTCTACTTGATATGAAAAGCACCTAGCAAGCAAGTCTACTAGATATGAACGACAACCTAACAAGCAATTCTACTGAGGAAAAAACAAGACAAACCTATCAAGCAATACTACTAGCAAGATATCAACAATAAATGCGGAACGTAAATGCGATTAAGTTAAGGAGATAGGAGAACGATTGCTCATGATGTTTTTTTGTGGTCTCGAGAGGATGGAGCCTCCTCCTACTCCACGTTGGGTCACTCCAGTCGGAGTCTCGACCCGTTTCTTCACCCGATGGTGATCCCTCTTATAGCACTTCTTCACTCTCCAAGTGAAGCCACGGGCACGTCCCGTCGGCAACTCTGGATGCTCTTCTGAAGGTAAGATCCGTACGTGATACGACGGTCTAAAGGGCACTCCACTCGTGATGCTTCTTTCGAACGGGAAGCTCAAAGACCGTGTACAAATATGTAGTGACTTTCACAATCCTCTAGGCAAGATCACTACCAACATCTAACCGGTCTAGGTCCTACCATAGACCAAGAGTAACAATCCAAACTAAATCTATCAAGCTCACACTAGCCTAGAGACCTATGGATGCACACTTGTTAATCTCTTAAAGCACTGGGATCTCTCCAAATTCTTCTCAAGTGCTCTCCTTCCTTGCTCTTGGTTCTTCACTGGTATCCTCACCTGTTCCAACGGCCAAGAGAGCCTCAGAGGGGTAGGCAACTGTTGGCGATCCTTATGCCTAACAGAATAATTCGCAAACGTACGGATGGCGATGTAGCTTTCACCCGGGAGTATTCCAAGGTATCGATTTCCACGGAGAATGAGAAGTGTACTATTTTGAATTATAAGGTCCGTATGATTATTGCGACAAGAGTAGAGATAACTATATGGGTAGAGAGGGTCTTCTGGCCTGGGATCTATGCGCATTCGGTTTTGGTCTTTAAAACCGGGTGTGACATCTATGCATAGCACTTCTAACTCGAGTAACTTATTAAGGTTCTACTTCTACCTATCTGCTTCGGGCCAAGATCGCTCCCAGTTACCTGGGGTCACAAATCTTAACAAGTCCTACGAGCCAATCCGAACGTGGTGGATTATAGAGGATAGATAGGGCTGTCACCACCTACTACCTACCACACATTCCGTGGGATTGGATACAAACCAAGGTAACTATAAGCCTGAACACCACGTTCACACTTATCGCTACTACTTGCATCGATTATTACTGATACAAAGCACTCATAGCAAATATAATTTACTACGAACGAGGAACCCGCAGATAGATAAAATAGAATAAACTTAATTAATCGAGTAAAGAAAGTACTACTACATATTACCCGGCCTATAAGACAGAGGACTTACTCCTGGCAGAGCTCCATTTCCGAGGCATAAAGTGGAAGAGGGGCCGACATCTCTGGCACTTCCCCTACACTCTCAACCTCACACTCTCTACTACTTTCTATGTGGACAGCGCTTCGCTAATGTATTCTTCTCTAAACTCAAGTGTGAATTGTTTCTGCAGTGGAGGGGGGGTATTTATAGGCTCCTTACGACAGGAGGAATTTTATAGCTAAGGGGCGCGGCCGGGCCCTCCATTGTGTCGGTTCGCCACCGCCTTCGACATGGACGCTCCATATGCACTCTTGATGTCGGTTTGGAGGTCGGTGACTTGTTGGGGGCGACAGAAGTGGAGTAGCCGTCAAGTTAGGCCCAAAAGCCTACTTTTTGTATGTCGGTTGTTCATCCCCCTAATTGGCACTTGGGCTTGATGCTTTGGGATGTTTGCAGCCCACTGGAGAAAGCTCGTACCCAACGGAGAACAAAGTAGGCCTGCCGGCCTAGAAGTTGGGCCGGCCGACCAAAAGTTTTTTGCATTTTCTCAAATCTTCTACGGGCCATAACTTCTACTCCCAAATTCTGAATTGTGTGAACCAAAAGTCCATTTGGCTATTTCAGAGAGGGCTTCCTCATGGTGTCTTTCCTTTAATCAAAATATCACCAAAACTTGTGGAATGGCATTAGTTTAAAATAAATTTATACTTTGGACCTTGTGTGAGCCTCATTTCATCTCAAGTTGGTGGTAAAAATATGTCAATAATAACCGCCAACAGCAACCAGCTATTTATAGGCTCTAACCTTAAAACTAACCGTTTGCCAAAAAGCAGTCTATCTGAACAGTCATCGTATCATACGGTGATCTAGACCACCGTATCATACGGTGACCATTTTCCTTCAGCCTCTGTGCTGCTTTCACTGTTCTCATGTACGGTGACTCCTTTTCTTCCAAGCTTCGCAAACTACCAAGTCTCTAGAAATATTACGGTGCACTATCGTATCATACGGTAACCGTGCACCCATACCACTCGGTGACTTTACCAGATACTCTCATTTCTCTGGATTTTCTTAGCCTATGGTCATTGTATCATACGGTGACCCTCACTGTACCATACCGTGATCTCTTCTCTTCATTTCTCTTCTTCTTCGCAGCAACTCCCAACTCTCTAGAAATATTACGGTGCCCACCATATCATATGGTGATTGGACAACCCTGATCATACGGTGATCATCCAAAAGTCCTCTGTTTGGTGTCATCTCCTTTTGTAGTCACCGTATCATACGGTGGTCTCTGGCAACCTGAAATCAAACTTCTCTTCGATCCCTTTCTTCATTTTGCCTCAAACTTGGCTCATCTTCTCTTCTGCCACTCTACTAGCCCACTGAGAGATTCACTTGTGCATCCCAAGACCTCTACGACTAATGTGCTGTAAGAGAAACAATTCGAATCCTCTTGATAGTCCAGTTTTTCCTATGAACTTAAGCTATCATCTAACCAAGCTACACTTGCTTGGAATTAGAACGCCCTTAGCCTTGATCCATCTTGCTCCACCGAGACTCCATCAAGTCAATGTCCCGAATTGACGAGGCAGCCAATCATAGAGATAATCAATAGAGAAAGGTTGGCACAAACCATCATATGTGACCATAGGCAACAACCTACATGAAAATGTTAGTCACACATAATATGATCATCTAATGACCAAATCATTCATACCATGGGGTTTCCATGCTCCAATGGTCATGAAGCTCACACCAACATAACTGAATTTTCAAACCAGTTGCATGGTTACGGTATGTATTGTCTGCCCTCCTAAGCCTTCTGACTACTGGACATAATTTCAAATGAGCAACAGTAACTAGTGTGCTTAGAACACAAAAGCTTGCCCCTTACTCTGTTTTAGTTCTCTGTTTCGGGCTCATCTTTTATATAAGGAGCTTTGCTTGTTCTCAGTCCCCTGAGATTTTGTTTATCGCTCAGTCAAATTTACCAAATAACATAATGTATGAATGGAACATTCGTTCTGTGACATCTACACGGTTGGATCTGAATCCAATGGTTGAAAAACTGATTGAGAGGTTAGCAAAATCAAATCACGGTCACCTGAGGAGACAAGTAGCAGCATGCTCTATGTCAAATGGCAACTTGTGTGAAGAAAAGCATGGAAACTTGAAATTTCTGTAGGGTTGTGACAAGAAAATCGTCCCCTTTCGTGTTGTTGCATTGTCCTGCAGACATGAAAATTTACCATAAACAAGTTCACGGTTTCAGAGTCCTACAAACAAATTGTCCTAACATAAATGTTGTTGCGGTATGACGAGTCCATGATTCTTGGTACACTGGCGATGAGGGTGATGAGTCAGTGGTTCATGGTACATTGGTGATGCAGGCCTGTATTTCTGAGAGTAGCAGAAGCATGAGGAACAAGAACAGATGATAACACCTCGGTTCGCCCATTCATTATTTCATTGATGTCCCAGCAAACTACATGAGTTTGGAGGTTTATCGCCCAGCAGACCCTATGGCACAAAACCACAATTATTAGTAGTGGTTTTACAAACTCATTCAACTTCTTGCTACAATTAATAAGTCCAGTTTTCAGCTTCATACAGATCACCCCTTTTCTCTAATAACAGCTCTACAACCTTTATTTCATTCTTATCTATATGCGGTTGAACTTCTCTTCTCCTAATCCCAACCTTCTAGGCCGTGTACATCGGTTCAGTACCCTCCATCAAACGAAAATGCATCTCTACAAGTTAACAAGAAGCGGGTGTGTGTTCCAAGCTACTTGGTCTGTTGCATCCATCTAACGCCGAATCCAATAGCAAATCCTGCGGCAGTACTCTCCACCATTGTCTGAGAAGGGAATTTGCCTGGGAGCATTTGTCCAAGATTCCAGGAGCACTGTTATTAAATACAAAATCTCAGCAAGGGTAATTAATTTGCTCATAATTGAAAAGGGAATTATCAGTGTATCCAAAATGTCACGTTTGTCTGAGATCCTGGGAGCACTGCACCTGATCACTGTTATTCCCTTGTTGTCTCCAGAACCTACAAAATTATTGCAATGGATGCAACTTAAAGTGAGTGTTTGAGGGTTGTAAATTTAGCAGCGATAAACAAGCAGTGATGCAGCATAATTGGCCAAAAAATGTGCGCTACACTTGCATTGTCCACTGTAGGTACTGATGAACTGTAGGACTATGCAAGCCAATTCATTCATATTCGTGGATAGAGATCTCGAGCAGCCAGCTGAATGAGAAGAAGACTGGTGTCAATTGCAATCTCAGGTATGGGGATTGATTTTCATTTAATGCGCAAAATAGATCCCAATCAGGGAGCGGCCACGAGAAGATCAAGAACTCGTTAAAGAACTGACAATCTGAAGGAAAGATGCAGAAGCCAGATGGTGTACCTTGGGCCGGACGGACTAGGTCGAACATGGACAAGACCGCCATGACAGCAGACTGAAAAGGAAAAGAATTCTGGGTTACTTGCTCGCCTTCCACGTCGACGTCGTCGACCGCAGCGACTTGATTCAGGTCCGGCAGAAGGAGGCGATGCGGCGAGCGTCGTAGCAGAGCACCGGCTGCAATGCGCAGATCGGAACGGAAAGAGATTTTTTCCTTTATTAGGACGGATTGGATATAAGTATTTTTTTTGAAAATGCAGGAGAGGTGCGCTTCTTTGTATTAGAGAGAAAAGACAGTCCCCATACATCACCTCATCTCATACGGGGAACCAGATACGAGACTCGGTTTACAATCAAACTTTTGAAATCCAAAAAAAAAAGAAACTAGAAAGAGACCAGACCAAAACGAGGAAACTCTAGTGCAGGAATCCTCCAGCTAGACCTAATAAGTATTATTTTCACTTTACTTTTCTTTATCCCAGTAATAAGTTAATCCATCTGATTTAGATTTCAAATTACTATCTAGTACACACACCCTAGCCAAAACTAAGCTTTGCCTCTGTGTACACATTTAGGCCCCCTTTGGAACAAAGAAAAAATAGAGAAATTTTGTAGGATTTCAACAAAAGACTGGACAAGCTGGGAAGAATCACTACCCAAGTGGAAGGGTTGGGATGCTGAGGAACTGGATGGTGGCAACTCCAGAAATCAAGATGAGGCCTCTGGTGGTCGATGTGGAGGAAGATATAGTGTAGTTTTTCCTTTAGTAGGTGCTTTTCGAATGAATGTAATGTGTGCTGAAAATCTAGGGGGCTAGCGAGCTCAAACAGAGATGTAAACTTTGAACTGGTCTTGATTGTGTTGCATAATGGACCGGGGGTTAACCCCTATTACCCTAAAAAAATTTGTAGGATTCAAATCCTATAGGAAAGTTTCCTATGTGACTCTTTGGAACAAAGGATTGTGCTCTTACAAATCTTATGAAATTCTTATGGAATGCCTTCCTACATAGCAATTTTGGAGGAATTCTAGCAAGAGGTCCAACCTCTTGGAAAGTTTTCTTTGAGTCTATCTCTCTTTTTCAATTTCTGTGTTTTTCCTACGTTGCATCCAAACGCTCTATAGAAAGTTTTCTTGTGTTTTCAATTCCTGTAGAATTGCACTTGACAACCAACTACAATCCTATGTTTTTCCTATTCCTGCGTTTTCACAATCCTGCGTTCCAAATGAGGCATTAAGATGCTAAGACATGAACAATTAGTTGGATCCTATTTATCATTACACTAAATCCACCAAGAAAAACGCATCTTCAAAATTCTGAGGACGCTTTTACCAATTTTTAGGAAAATATGTAAAAAAATCACATTGTTGGATTCAATGATTTATTTTAATTTTTAACAGAACACTGGATCAAGAGACTAATAAGCCGAAATGTTAGTTTGTGATGTTACTAGCAACTTGCAAAAATATATTTTTCAATGTTCAAAAAAATACTTATATCACTTATTTCATCCACTCAACAGATTAACTTCAAAAATAAAACATCTTTTAGAGAATCTAGTACTACTACTACCCTCCCAAAGCTGACCTAACGCCCCGGCACCGCCTCTCCCAGGGCGTTTAGGGCCATCCCGCATCCGCCTTCTCTCAGCCTCCACCCTCCTCTCGTCTCCCGGCCGCCGCCGCTGAAGGCGTCTGAGGCCATCACAACCAAAATGACATGCCTTTCCTTTTACTTTTCTTAGCTTCAGCCTTAGGGTTTGCAGGGAAACTTTAACATGCCTATTAGCCTTGCTTTATTCTTTTCTCGAGTCTATTTCATCTTTCCTTTGTTTGCTACTTAGATGCCTTGGCAGCCCAAGCTGCAACCTAAGTTTTTTTAGAAAGAGAATATATTTTAATGTTTCAGCCTGTGTATCGATCATTGCATGTAGATGCTCGTTATTACACAAACCATCAACTTTGACATAGAGTGGACCAAATAAAAGACAGATGCCATAGTTTAAACAAAAGAAAGTCTATTACTAAAAAACCAGCCATTGGTCGCAAAATCCTCCATGGTAGTGGTCTCAAGCACATGACATCCCTATGAAAACTTGAGGCGCTCCTCCTCCTTTTGCAACAAAGCCCAGAAGCGAATCCATTACGTGCCTCTGAAGAGTACCTGCATAGGAGTAAAAGCTCTAGTTTCGTTAAAAACCATATCATTTCTAGACAATCAAATTACCCAACATAGAGTACAACCTCCTACTAGCACTTTGTACCAAATTTTCTTATTTACCCCAAGTAACCAATCATCAAACATGTGTTGTAAACTCAAAGGGGGTGTAATATTAAATGACTTGTACAATTTGCCAAATTAACCTAGCAACATGACAACAAAAAAATAGATATTGAATACTTGCATTCATATTACAAAAGCAACATTTAAGACTACCTTTCCACTGTCATATTACAAAATCTGCAACCTAGGTAAAGACTTGTTTCAAGTTGAGTGATATGCAACTATTGAGCGATGGTCATTTAGCGACATAAACTACTAAAGTGACTATCTAGGTCCACAAACTATTTAACAATGGTCATCCAGGTACATAAAATCCCAAGTGGCTATTTAGGTCCACAAACTAATTATGTTGTAACCATCTATGTCCAAATTCCTTTGTGTGACAAGGCGGCAATATGTCAAAAAAATCATGGCAACCAATTGCACGACGGTCGACTTCGCTCGGCAGCACAATCGAAAGAGGCCCCTTCGCCTCCTTTCTCAGGTCGTCGCCTCCTGATCACCGCCTCACCTCCCGATCGTCAAGCAGGGTCTCTTTTATGCAATTTTTCACCGTCAGAATTTCCCTCACACACATAGAACCTCTCCATCCACGGTGGCATGTTGATCAAATACTTTTTTCACGCGCGAAGGAATTTGGACCTAGACAGCTACAACATAATTAGTTTATGGACCTAAATGGCCACTTAGGAGTTTATATACCTAGATAAATATTCCTAAGTAGTTTGTGGACCTAGATGATCACTTTAGAAGTTTATGTACCTAGATGGCCTTCAAAAGAAGATAACTACATTTATATAGAATCAGGAGTATATAAGTGAAAGTTAGGGCTTAAATGAATTCAATTTTTGTCACAAATGAATCGAACATGCACAAACGCACAAAGTCAAAAGGAGAGATTCATGGCTCAACCGTGCATTAGCAACTCTTTTCAATTAGAAATGGGAATGTGTGTGTGGATTCGTACTCAAATGCTGATAAAACAGTGACTGTGAATAGAGTATACCCATACAGGAGCTTGCAGGAAAAACCAGTGCTCACTTTCTTGACTTTACCCTGAATAAGACACAACAAATAGGGAGTCGAGTTGAGCTGGCGGTAGGACTATATAACAAAAGATAACGATTTGATTAGTCTCCGCACAGTTACAGAGATGTCACATCAAATATTTTACTCTATTTAATATCTTAACTGGATTCCTCTAAAACACAACGGGATCGGTTAGAGTCAGCAGCCTCCTGCAATCATTTAGCTAGGCGGATAGGGTTTGAAGATGCGATGCACTGTGCTTCCCTTCTTCAAAATGACAATCAGAAATAAACATCAGTAACCCAATTATGTCATATATAGAATCCTACGGTACGCAACCCATTTGAAAGCTGTGTGAACTAATGTACGCAAGAAACTTTAGATAATTAATCATGTGCTCGGACGGTTCTATTTTTAACTGAAACCACTTTACTCTTGTGGTAGTGTGGTGGCGTTGTTCTCTTACGCTTGCAATTAGTGAATCCTAGGAACATAAAATTCACTATATAGAATTAGTTTCAAGACATCGTCTGCTCCCTTTTGATATCTCTGCTGTTTCTTTAAGGGAGCACAACCAAAAAACGAGGATTATAAATTGTCGAGGATAGCTGTTCCCACAAAGTTTAATAAAAAAATTCCTCGCAAAAGTTTAATCAACAAATGCTGGACGGTAATTGCCTACTCCTTCAGGTCTCGTCCTCCATATTAGAGTCAACTGGACGGACCTAACGATAGTTTGGATCCTTGCATGAATATTGCATACAGATCTGACCGGATGATGTATCATTTCATTGAAAATCCGGTGTGAACACGTCTTACATTATTTAACAATGTCCTAACTCATATATGTTCTTTCAGAGAACCATAGAAAAAATACATACAGCTACCACTCAAATTCAAGAATAAAATAAAAGGAATGTACAAAGTATCCGAGCCCACCTGTGAGCGAGACATTGTTGACAGCCAGAAGAGAGTTATCCACATGTGTGTATCAGTCAATACAAAATACTCCCTCTGTTCCCAAAAGAGTGTCGCTTTTGACTTTTAGACATCACATTTGAACATTAGTTTTATTTAAAAAATTTATGCAAATACTATTTATTTATTTATAATTGAAGATACTTTAATCATGACATCTTTGTTTTGATATTTGCATGAAAAGTTTTGAAGTCTTTTAACTTCTGGGTCAAAATCTACTCTTGTTTTTAAGTTAGTAGAGAAATGAACTAACGGCGCATTCGTTGCACTCCCTATAAACTTTAGACCTGTCACATCAAAAGAGAATCTTATTATTTATAGCAGTAAATAAAATTTAAAGACAAAACCTTTTTGACAGATGAATTCTCATTTTGAGACTAATCTAATGCGCCTAATTAATCTATGTTTTGCTACAGTGGTGCTACAGTAACCATCATCTAATCACGTGTTAACTACCCTCATTAGATTCGTCTCGCGAATTAGACTAGGGGTTCTGCAGTTAGTTTTGTACATCGTCTAATCACATGACACGATTCTTTTTGTTTAGATCCCTCTAAATTTTACATTCCGTGCAACGAACACGCCATAAGGTGTGGATCTACAGTTACTCAGCTAATTATTTGGTACACACTTGCCTCCTAACTGATCATTGTTTCCCTGCCAAACAGCACAATGTAGGACTGTATATGTAAGAAACTACTAAAATGAGAGCGTCCTTTATTGTCAAAAAATAAAAACATGACCTTAGCTTTTCCCCAGGCTGGAGGTCTACGAGCTAGTATATGATCTAACCATCTCCATGTTAGACAGGACGACCTTGATGTCAACCTGCATGTGCCAGTAGTCCTCTGAAGTTCCACCTGACAAGTACCCCTGCTGCCTACCAACTCACAACTACACATGGACACATATGGACAGATATTCCCCAAGTCAGAGATTCATATGTGATACGTGTGGTGGTCTGTACTATGCAGTGCAGGGGTGACGTGCAATGCCACTTTAGTTTGGCCTTCCCCCTTCTTTTCACTATCAAGCTGGTACCGGTGAAAATGATACAAGATGTAATGAACAGAAGCATGTTGAGATGTAGCCAATCTCTCTTTCTAAGATTATTGTTGCTAGAGGCTAGAGTAAGACGGATCACATACGAGCCACTTGCAGGCTTGCAGCTTCGCTGCCTTCCCTAGATGCCAAACAGAGAGTAATACACAACTGTTCGTAGATACAGTATTTAAGATAAAGTTGGGCAGGGACGAATGGTGACTTGGCCAGTGGTAATGATTATCTTTGTGCATGGGGACAGAAGGCAGAACTTAGGACCAAGAAGCATGATTGGCCGGGTTGGGTGATGGCGTCGTATAGTTCTTCCCATCTTGGATTCCCTTCTTGTGGAAAACATTGGATTCATGCACGCTTTGCATAAAGAGGAAAAGAAGAACAGAAAGCAAGGTAGGAAGGACAGAAGACGGTGTTCACAACCAAAAAAAGACATGTTTCTTTTTCATCATTAAGCCGCAACCTAGGTTCATGAAACACTAGCTCCATTCTTCTTCCTTTTTTATTTCTCTTTATTTCCAATGCACAGAAAGCTTCTTCTTCTTCTTCTTTTTTTTAGACTCCAAAACATGACGGTTAAGTTCTTCTGGTGTCATTGACCTTATTAGTAGAGTTCCATTGTAACTCTAAAAGAAATTATGATCCAGTTTTCCAATATGCTAATTTTGTGTCCTCATTAATGTGAGTCGGGAAACTGTAGATTACATCAAGTTTCGTCATGCGGTAGCTAGCATGTAGTTTTTATATATTTCGTACAAAGTTCTGCTGGTGCCTGGCCACGATATATCAGATGAAATTTGTTTAGGGACGTACCATGTAGCAAAAGTTCTGATGATATTCTGAATGACACCTTTATGTTACTGTCGTATCAACGGAATTATGCAAAATTGCAATGACAGGTATTAAATTATTCCAAGAAGAATATATGAACTAGGAGTCCACTCGTAGTTATATGATTACAATTCTTATAAAAAACTGTAACCAATATATATACAGAGAGTTAAATGTATGGATGGCCATTGTACTTGTTTGTTTGTTTCAATTTGGTCATCATATTCAAGAAAATGCAAATTATAGTCACTAATCTTGATAGACTGTGTCAATACGACCATTATCTTCATAATAACATGTATTTGAGTGACCTGGCATATTATCGCTGTGTGTCTAACATATAGAAACTTACTCTAGCTACCGAATGCATTCTCTTTTTGAATTTACTACCTCATTAACATGATTTATTAGCATCTCTACTCATTCACGAACAAACTTAATGAGGAAATTAATTAAGATCAAATTCCCGTGTGACAATCCACAACGACGACTCTGAGAGTCGGTTGCACGAGCAAGAGTCGATCAGTCAGGTGCATTTTATTTAGAGATGGAAAATCATTCCATTAAACCAAAGGTGTCGCAGAATCGCGATCAACTAGTTCACGAATACAAATTGAAAGACTAATCAAGTGGTCAGCCTCCATCGAACACTTGCAACCTAAGGCCGCTAGAGCATAAGCTACAGAGTTTCATGATCTTGAAATCGCAATTAAAGACCCTGAAATAAAATCACTAGCAAGTAGGGCCATATGTGCATTTTACTCATGTATATACGTGTCAAGCCCTTGTCACAGTAACGCACCATCCACCAACATAACCACAAAGATTTAAAGAGAAGAATAGAAAACAATAAACGGACTCCTATATATACCCTACCACCATCAGAAAGCCAAGATCACACACGCCCATTTGCCTCATAGATTCTCACTACTCTTGCCAATACATGTCCTCTTCTCTCTAATAAATAAACCCAAAACCCAACACAACACCAAAGACCAGACAGCACAGCAAAATCATAAGCGCGTCCCCCTCGTGCATGGGATGGACGACCATGGCGGCCACCATTTCCGCGCCGCGCTCGCCTACGCGTCGGACTACGAGCCGGCGAA
>LAPY01001028.1:128700-142539 GCA_000970635.1 Eragrostis tef | reverse complement strand
GGGGGGGGGGGGGGGGGGGGGGGGGGGGGGGGGTAAGACGGCCCCTGGGCATGTTTGCATATAGAAGACCCTCTCATGCAGGTTGAGAAAAACCCCGAACCCCTGCCTCACCCTTACACAACGGCACCGTAGCCCATGTGAGAACGACCAACAACCTAGGCCGGGCTTTAGACCTGTGCTTTCGCCGTGGACAGATGAGGGGATCTTTTTAACCCCATCCTGAAACTCGCTCCCAGAGGGAGTCAAACCCCATGACCTGAGTAGTGCTGGTGGAGCCACCTAACCAACTCAGCTAGGGACACGCTTGTATCGTGTTCTACCAGAGGTTTTTCTAGATGGTTTATAAGCTATTGGTTTAACTAGATGTATGTTTCTTAATGATGAAAAATATTATGAATGCTTCTACAACTGTTGTTCTTGTTCTCAAGGTGGTTGCGTACTTGTGTTAGTGTTCTCACAGTTCAAAGTTCTGGATAAATGCATATACCCTAAATGACAAATTTGAGTGTAACATAACTTCTGTTTTTTTTTCTCAAACATAATTTCAGGTTTTATGGTTAATAAATATTTTATTTTCCTTCACAATAGCACATGCTTCTTCTTTTTAAAAGTTTGACTTCAAGAGCTATATAATGATCACTTCATCTCTTCCCCCAATAATTTGACGAGTCCATTAAAAATATAATTTCTTAGTATTGACAATATTTATAATTTGTGATCACTCAAAGAAAGATACAGTTATACGATGTTTCTTGAAGTAGCAGCTGCATCAAAGCCTCAAACACTGGCGTAATTCTATCTCTAGGTCTGTGATGCTTTTACTTTCGTCATTTTTGATCGGAAGTTGAAACAGAGGGTCATTTAGCACTTAAATAATCTCAAGGAAATAGTTTTACCAGAAAATATAAAACAGTGGATATCAACTCACCTTTCAACGTGGAAACTTAGATGAAAGTCCACACGCCCATTGATCTAGTTTTCTGCTTATTTTACATTTAGGCTTTTAGCTGCGGGCTTTTCAAGATCGATTGATTCCATTGACTATTAATTAATGTTCGATTTATGAGCCCTTTACCATGCATAGTTTCGCATGGTTAAGCAATTGCTATTCACTAACTCGAGAAACGGTACAATATATCTGAACAATATATATTGTTGTTATTCTTTTGTCAACTTGATGTGTGTGTTTTTTCATTCCTGTCTTTGAGGCATGTATAGATGAGTGTTTCATACTTATTTGTATGGTCTTTTGATTTAGATAATAACTCATCTCAATAGGATGTGATGAATGCTGCCGGGATGCTAACATGAAATTAATTGTGCATCTGTCACGAAATTGTACAAAAAAATGCTTTGTCGAGAGATTTGTCTATCTGATTATCTGTTACAAGGTATAGGTACGAAGAGGCCCTAGCAAGTTAGCAAGTACCAACAGTAACTATGATATTCAGGCGAAAACCAAGATTATTTTTTGCTGTTTCAAAACTATGATCCAGTCGGGGCCATGGAGTAGTTTGTTTTGAACAAGTAAGGAGTAATAAATTCATGTGTAACCAGCTATCACAAACATGGGAAACATATTTTTGGGAAATTGAGTAAGATTACCATTTAGAGTATTTATTGCTTATGTAGCTCTGATATGGTCCTTATGTTGTCGCTTATAGAGCATGCTATTGTATCTCAGGTAACGAGTTTGAAACCTTCGCAAAGGTTGTTGTTAATGCGGCAGGACCATTCTGTGATTCTGTAAGGAAGATGGCTAACGGTGATGTAATGCCCATGATCTGTCCAAGTAGTGGGGTGCACATTGTACTTCCTGATTACTATTCCCCTGAAGGGATGGGGTTAATTGTTCCTAAAACCAAGGATGGCAGAGTTGTGTTTATGTTGCCATGGTTGGGAAGGACAGTAGCTGGAACAACTGATTCGAATACAGCAATTACAATGCTTCCTGAACCTCATGAGGATGAAATACAATTTATACTGGATGCAATCTCTGACTATCTTAATGTTCAGGTACCACATCTTGCTATTATCAGTTTGTAATTGGTTTAATTGGTGATATTGGAAGAGAACATTTTAATGAATATTTTGAACTCATTTCAATTCTACTTCTTCACCAAATTCTGTTTGTTGAGATTACATGAGTATGTGGATTGCAGGCTATTTTAGAGTACTTACGAGGATGCATAAATTTGTTTATGTGTTGTTCCTTACTCTGGTTCCCCATGCTAGACTACGCTTCTTAAAATCTCACATGTCAGTCTACTTATAGATTTCAGTTGCAAATTAGATTATTATAAATCCACGTTCCCAGCAACACATAGAAAGCATATACCAAGAATAGAATGTTGTTAACGCCTTACCATGTACATCAGCTTTAAACTGTGAATACTGGGTAAATTCATTAGTCCCAAGGAATCGTAATGGTTGTTCGGTTGTAACTTCCCTTTGCATTGTGGTGCTCCACGGTGTGGAATTGAAATTTTTGATAGGGAGATTTTTAACTTCCGTATTAAGTGTGTAGCTGCTCTTTAGTATAACCTTTTATAATGTCTTTAATAGAATCATATTGGTCAACACAAAAAACAAGTACAGTAGGTGTTTCCCCTACTTTATTTCATTAAAAAAACACACAATAAACAAGGATACGTCGGTCAAATTCTGACTGCACAAATACAATTTCAATGCATATATTAGGTAAGACGTTCAGACGTTCTTTCTGCCTGGAGTGGTATACGACCCCTGGCCATGGATCCATCAGCAAAGAACACTGAAAGTGTTTCTCGAGATCATGTCGTACTCGAAGACTACCCAGGGCTAATAACAATCACTGGTGGAAAATGGACAACTTATAGGAGGTAAGACCTCTCCAATTGCTTATTTAGTTTATTTTAGAATTGATAGAATCAGGCTGCATTTACTTTGAGCTTTATCCTTGCTAGTTTACTATGAGCTTTATCCTTGCTGAGTATTATGATGGATCTCATGTCATATAGAATGAATATATGAAAACTGGTTGAATGCTCATTCTTTGCCACAGATAAAAAGATCTTACTAAGGTATGATTTTGTGGAGCCAGCAGTGCATAGCTCTTGGACAGCATCTAGCCAAGCTCTGCTCCCACCCGCCAACGCCCTGTTTCAGGGGCGGAGCTAGAAACTCAGCAAAGAGGGTGCTGCTTGTGCTACACACTCAGTAAATGAAAGCACGATTCGAATTTTCATTTTCATCATAGAAGAGAGAGATTGATTTGATTGAAGTTTTCTTGGCTGCAGGGGGTGCTGCAGCACACCCAGCACCCCTTGTGGCTCCGCCCCTGCCCTGCTTGTCTTAGCCTACACCACCACCTTATCTCCACCTTTAGCACAGCCAAATATGATTCAGGCATACGGTGTATCATAATTTTTTTTTCTCAACTGTTTTTTTTTTTCTCATTTTCCCAACTGTCCTAAACCCTCAGCTTGCTATTCTGTGCTTGCAAATTGGGCTCTATCTGAAGTAGGATTTCTGCCTGGAAGGAGCTATAAGAAGAGAGGATGGTGATGAGCCAAGGAAATGAATTTGTGCGGGGGCGGAGTATTTTATTGGCAGAATGTTAGAATCTGATAAAACTTAGCTAGCTTGTTTCCCTTTTCTCTTGTTGGAGGTTTCTTAGAGTGGTGAAAGAAAATGGGAAAGCTTGAGTGAACAACCATAGCTGCTGCCGGCAACTTAAACATTTAAATAACACAATATATAATAGACTGCACCCGGACTGCCACTTATGAACAAACCCGCCGTGGGATGTTTCCTGCTCTTAGGATGTTGTTCTTGAACAAAGATCCGTTGTGGTTAATCAATTCATGTATGTAATATACAAGTGGTATGATTTATACTGTCTCAAAAAAATGTGGTATGATTTATACTGTATAAGTGCATGAGCATCTGTGTTTATTGCAATATATTTATGCTCCATCATTGAATCTAATGAGCTTTCATATTCAGTATGGCTGAAGATGCTGTAAATGCAGCAGTGAGGTCGGGCAATTTGAAGCCAGCTAATAGTTGTGTGACTGATAGTTTGCATATTGTTGGTGCATATCGATGGGATCCTGCTTCTTTTACAGTACTTGCTCAGAATTATAGGCGAATGAAAAGAACATACGGTGGCAAAATTATTCCGGCTGTGATGGATAGCGCTGTATCAAAACATTTGTCACATGCATATGGAACTTTGGCTGAAAAAGTGGCTACTATTGCCCAGGTGTGTTCTCCTTTGATTCCATAGCAAGTTGCCTGTTTCGGTACTGATACTTCATTGTTTTTATTGTTTGTCTTTCTTTCCTTTTTCGGCATCAATATGCATACATGTTTGTCGGTAGTGTCAAAAACTGTCACAGAGGAAGGGTACAATTCAGCTTGCAGTGGTAGGCTGTTTCCTGGTGTCATATAGTCATTGTTTGGTCTGTCTCCTTTCTAATCTCACTTTTGTGCTTCTGAGAACCTTAAACAATCCCTTTAGACATTCTAATATTTTAGGGTGGTATGCTAACATCCATCGGAATCTGGCCTTGTCCATCTCTGAATCTGTACCCAACTTCTTAAGAAAGTTGGGTCAAACCTCTAAGTTTGTTGTTCCGCATGAGTCGTGTGCGCGTGCCCAAATTTAAATTTACATTGAATGAACGATCAATATTTGATTTGTCTGATGTAAAAATGTAGTATTTTTTACTATTAGCTATCATTTTATGTCTTATGTTTGTTATAACTTTGGCTGAAAAAGTGGCTACTATTGCCCAGGTGTGTTCTCCTTTGATTCCATAGCAAGTTACCTATTTCAGTACTGATACGTCATTGTTTGTTTTATTTTTATTTTCTTTCTTTCGTTTCTCGGCATGAATTTGCATTCATGTTTGTCAATAGTGTCAAAAACTGTCAGAGTTAAGGTACAATTCAGCTTGCAGTGGTGGGCTGTTTCCTGGTGTCATCTAGTCATTGTTTGGTCCGTCACCTTTCTAATCTTACTTCTGTGCTTCTGAGAACCTTGAACAATCCCTTATAGACATTCTGATATGCTAAAATCCATTGGAATCAGGCCTTGTCCATCCCTGAATCTGTACCCTACTTTTTTAGAAAGTTGGATCAAACCTATAAGTTTGCGGTTTCACATGAGTCGTGTGCGCATGCCCAAATTTACATTGGATGGATGATCAATATTTGAAAAATAGAGTAGTTTACTATTAGCTATCATTTTATCAGTCTTATATTTGTTTCATTATTTTTCTTAGAACGAAGGCTTGGGAAAGCGGCTTGCTCATGGATACCCATTTTTGGAAGCTGAAGTAGCATACTGTGCTAGACATGAGTATTGTGAATCTTCTATAGACTTTATTGCAAGGAGATGCCGGCTTGCATTCCTTGACACAGATGCGGCTGGGAGAGCTTTGCCCAGGATCATTGAGATTTTAGCTTCTGAGCACAAGTGGGACAAGGCAAGGCAGAAGATTGAACTACAGAAGGGTAAAGAGTTCTTGGAAACTTTCAAATCATCTAAGAACGCCCAGTTCTGTGATGGGAAACATAATGGTAAGCCTCTTTAATGTGGTCCTCTTCTTCACAGACAGTTAAGGTTATAATGTCATCTGGTCATTTGTAGGACGATGACCGCAAATTCAATGTGGTTCTTTCCTTATAATGCCATGATAAGAGTTCACTTCAACAAGCAGGCTCCAATCCAATAATAATCTGGTACATGTGGGCTGGGTCCTGAAAGGGTTTTTAGTTCCATATTGGTACCAATTGTTCTGATTTACGGATTGTGAATTGGACTGATTTACGGAAAATAATGATTCAGATGCAACACTAGAGATGTATATACTGCAGAAGTTTACTCAATTCCAAAATAAATGGGAACGAGAGGCCAGGTATCTGATGTGCAGCGTTCAAGGAACTTCCTATGTGACTTGTATAATTTGATAGTTTAAAATCTATTTCTAATACTATAAAACAAAAACATGTGGGTAATCTCGTTTCTTCACAATGTTATTACAAGACCATCTGGTGCCTATAATCCAGTGACCTATGCCAAAAAGATTGCGTTTCATATGTTCCCCAATTCCAATGGCTTGGCATTTTGGTCCTGGTTCTGGCAGGAATATTTTCTTCTGGAAAAATGGGTTCCACTTTGCATTCAGCTGTTTTACCAAGAAACAGGATCCCAGATTACTGGGCCTTGGATTTTGTGATTTAAAATCATACTACTATATTTGACATGAGAACTGTGGTTTGTGCAAGTTAACGCAAAACAAACCTAGTTTAAGAACGTATTGAAGTTCAGTTAATGAATGAGCGAGTTTGTGTTGATGCTAGGTTGCTTGATATTTTGCGAGCTATAAATGAAACCAATATATTTCGTAATGACCTTTTTTATTACAAGAATGGAGAACCATCCTGTTAGTTTCAACCTTTTCTGATTCGTGTATGCTAGTTTCAACTTTTTCTGGTTTTTCCACTTAAAGGCCAAAAGCTGTCAAACAGGGTTTTGAAAAGCTGGCTAATATATGCTTTTTTTTTACTTTTGGTGTGTTGAGAAGCTAAACCTTTATTACAAAAGCTAATAACGAAAACCCAACAACCAAGAGTCAAAAACTACAAAAGCAACTTTTGGTCTAAAGCTTAACAGTTAGAGCTCAATTAATCAGTCTCGAAGCTACCGAGTCTCTCTGCAGCACGAGTTAGCAACTGTCACCGTTGGACAATTCATGATTCTGGAGTGATCATGCAAACTGTCGCCCCAACCTAGGTGTTTCTCCCATACCACCAAGTTCTACGTGTCATTCTGAGCCGTCAATTCTACTACTCGTTATATACTCGACTAACTGTCCAAGCCAGCTACGTACGTTAGAAAAGCGGTGATGCTCGAATCTTCAGCTACGATGCAACGCGTGTTCGCCGCCGTAGCTCCATCAATCCTTGCCATTGCCTCGTGTGTCGCAGGTGCCTGCCACGTGTGTACCGGCACGTGTCACCGTGTCGTTGGCCTGGTTTGCAAGTGCCATGTGAAGCGTGACGATGCCCCACGTGCTGAGGTGCAGCATTGCATATCGCTGCAGGGTACCCAGCAAACTCTATATAAGGTGTGGTGTAGATATCCTCCTGTATGCAAATAGGAATAGGAGCTTCGGTTATGCAAAGAAGAGCGGAGCAATGGTGATGTGATTGAGCTGCATTTGCACCTGCACCTATGAAGAGAGGCCAAAAAGTGCAGCCTGCTTTATCATGGCTGTTGCATGGTGTTCTTAACGCTCCTCTCTCTTCTTAGGTGCAGTGGCAAATGCAACGGCATCACATCCACTCCAAGCGCACGAGCTACTCTTTCTTTCTTTTTCGTCTTCTGATTATTATTCTTGGGATAATATGCGGCATATGCTGTTGTTTCACCAGAACACTATTTTATTCGATCCAGAAACAAACTGTAACTCAGTTTTGGGAAAAGAAAATTTTATTTTGAAGGGTAACTCTACCATTTCATTAAAAGAGGAGCGAAAAACATACTAGTACAGAAAATTTCATGAGTTAAAAGTTTTATTGGGAATACAGAAAAATTACTTTGCGTGAAGTTCTTTGTATTCCAACTGCTGCAAAACACCAGCGAAGTTTGTCCGGTGACTCCGGTCTTCCATTTAGCAGGCCCGCGTGGAATCGTGTTCATATTAAAACATTTTTTATGTGATTTTCTGTATTGATTATTTGGTGAAGAATCCAGAACCGATGTTCACAGAGAAACTCACAATGTTATATGTGCCTGGAAATAATTTTATAAATGAGTAGCTATTTATGTAAGAGTAAAGCAAGCATGCATTCAATTTAAGAAAATATAAAATAAAGTACAACTTTTTGCATATTGATAACAAAACTACAACTTAACTTGCTCGTTTAGAAAACTAATTGAACAAAACTACACCTTTGTCCTTTATATATGTTATTGTTTAGATAGGTCTCGTAAGATTCATTTTAAAGGCCACCATTATCTGCTCGTCGTCGTTGCTCCCTCCGATCGACGAGCACAAATCTCATTCTCTGCCTTCCGCATGTCTCTCGTTTGCTCTCCCTCACAGACACATCTTACACCAACGAATCTGGAACATTAGCGACTCGGGTGTCCCAAGGTCCCGGCCAATGGTCAATGTATACATACAACAGCCATATGGACCTGTTCACGGTGGTAGCGGCAAAACAAGTGGCAGCTATGAGGTATCATCAGCGCACTTATACGCGAAAACGACCCAAACATTTCAAAGCGGAATTTGTTCCAGCAAAATATGAAAGGCACCCTACTACCCTAGTGCCTCATCTTTACACTGCTGAGTATTACTTTACATTAGTTGCAGTTTTGTCGCATGTATCAATTGAATTAATGTGTCACGTTTCATACCTGTTCTGGCCTAGACTAACTAGGGGCACTTTATAAGAATCACTGTATGGAATTAGGCATTCGACTAAAACTTTTACTGCCAGCTACAAACTCGTTATTATTTATTAAAGCACCCACGGATGAACAACCTGCAATGAGCACCAAACTAAACGAGCAGTGAAAGTTGACGGTTGTCAGGTAACTGAAAACTGATCAGAGTTCAGCGGATGAAAGCCTAAAATGACCATTAGATTAGGATTTAACTGAGGCCGTGCTACATTAGAGTAGTCCACTAGAGACAATATACAAACCAGCATGGGGGCATATATCCACAAAATTGAATGAGCACATGGTTCCGCCCATTCCATCCCCACTCACGATGGTCTGAACCTAGGTACTACGGGACATGTCCTCAGCTTTACTTAGATACTGATAAGCGTCCTAGAAAACATGTCAACTATACACATTTGCAGATCAGGGCACCAGTCATGTAAACAGCATCTTCAGATGTTCAATGCGAGCACCACGGACTTCCTCATCTGTCAGAGCCCCAGAAATCATCCTCTGCTTGCGGAATTGGACCTGTAGCATCCGCTCCTCGACAGTATCCTGAAACCAAGACAGGTAGCACAAGTTCAGAATCCTGGGATATTGACCAAGTGGATTATCTAAAGACGATAGCTGATATGATGACAATTTCATTACCTTGACTATGAAGCGCCTAACTTGGACGGCTCTTTTCTGTCCGATACGGTGAATTCTCATGACAGCCTGCTCTTCAACTGCAGGATTCCACCATGGGTCCTATATAAGCAAAACAACAGCCAGATTTTTAGTGCAACTAATTAGTAAACATGGAGGATAACCATTTTACTGCACTGACAATGAATGAAAAAATTACCATCAGAAAAACATTCGACGCAGCAGTTAGATTAAGTCCTACACCTCCAGCTTTGAGAGACATTAGTAGCACCTAATTTTCGAACCAAATATCAATGTCATACTTCAGGAATAATATTCTGCAGAAAGAAAGGAGCACGACTACAAGTAGATCACGCATACCAGCTTATCCTGACTTTCACTGAATTCCTTCAGAACGTTTTCTCTGTGCTTCTGAGTCAGCTTGCCATCAAACCTCAAGAACTTAATACCCTTGTGACTAAAGGGGATTTCCAGAAGATCAAAGAATGATGTGAACTGGCTGAACACAATGCTCTTCTCCCTCTTCTTCTGAAGGTTCTCAAGAATCATGATAAGTTTGCTCACTTTGCACGAGTCCTTCCAGTTATTTTGGGGATCAACACGGAAGCGGCACTGAGTAGGCAGTATGATCAGATCAGAACTGCTGATATGACTTCGACACAAAGGACATGGCCCACCAGCTGGAGTCTTCCAACTAGAAATAAGACACTCCCGGCACATCCGATGTGCACAAGGGGTGATCACAGGATCATCAGAAGCTGACTCGAGGCAGATAGGGCACTCAGTAGTGGCACCCTGACGAATTTCTTCAACAACCTCTTCTACATAGGCATGAGAATCACTTCTTACACCTTCAAGGAAACGCTGTGCTAATTTGTCAATGTCAGCATACTTCTGTGTATCAGCTCGACTGCACAATAAGAATTCAACAAATGAATTAGATGATGCAATGATGGAATTCTAGAAGAAAGTATTTTGTTGCAATGCATGGCTAACCTGATAACTAGAAAAGGGTGATTGCAGCACTGCCTTAGCCGGAGAAGTAGCTCAAGAATATTTGCGTAGTTGTTAAGAACACTGCCTTGTGCTACAAATTTATCAAATTGGACCTGTTGGAGATGAACATTTAGTAGCAGAATTCAGTTAAGTTTGACCATGATGAACAAAATTTCTACTTTCAGCACCACAAGTTAGTTTAATAATGAAACAAACATCAACAACTACCATCTACAATTTAGTATTTGTATCATGAAAGATTCAAATCATAAATATACCTTTGATCTTCTAAAAAGTGCCTCATAGAAATCACGTTCATCTTCTGATTGTTCGCATTCCACAACTTCAACATGAGCTGGAGGGAGGACTAGTATGGGACTGAAGCAAATATTGTAGCATTGTGAGGTATGGTAATTCTTTATATTTACAAAGAAAATGAACTAAGAAAATACATACTTTCCAAACTTGTCTTTTGTCTCCTTAGTCCTCCTCAGCATCAGTGGCCTAAGAATAGCTCTAACAAGTTTCAATCCTCTGTCATCACCAATCTCATAAGGCTTCTGAATCAGCTTCTGCCACCTAGAGAACCAAAATGTCACGAGTCAGGATTGTCAGCGCACCTAAAGTAAATAAATATGTACATTAGGAAGTTTGATACGACCCATACCATATTGCATTGCACCATGGCTCGACCTGTAGGAAGCAGAGAAGGCTGTAGAGATCCTCCAAATCATTCTGCATCAAATGTGATTGTAATGAGTTTGCAAATAAAAAATTGGATCATGCTTTTTAAAATCAATAACCCTTCGTGCGCTCCCACTTTAACTTAATGTGCTGAGAACCCAATGTGTATGTTAATAGTTGAAACGTACTTGTAATGGTGTGCCAGTAAGGCACCATCTGCACTGTGAGTTTAATCCAAAAGCAGCTTGGGCAACTTTTGTTCTAGGAGATTTGATTGTGTGAGCTTCATCAAGCACAATCCTATACCAATCTAACCTGTGAAAGATGCTGTTGGATTCCTGTAAAGGGTAGAATTTTTCATCAGTGAAAACTATAATAACCTTGTTAGTCCCAAAAGAAGTATAACTGTGGCCATAAGACTGGTAACAGAGATCAAATGGCAGACACATACAGTTTTGTATGAAGCTGAAAGCACGCCGTATGTTGTTAAGACAACATCATGCTGAGCCATCAACATGAGGTTATCAGTTTTGTCACCACCATAGTGCACAAATACAGAAAGAGCTCCTTGTGTCGAATGTGCCTCCAATTCATCCTGTGAGGAAGAACAGTATGTGTTATTACTTTTCTGGAGCAATCCAGGATTCTTGCTCAAACTAGAGAAGGTCAAAAGGCAGCATAAATTTACACAATAATGTTTAAGGTGCTTACCTTCCATTGACCCAACAATGTCATTGGACAAACAATAAGGGTACCTCCTCTCACAGAGGATCTTGAGGTCTTTGCTCTGGTAGCACGATCTCTCTGACCCCTTGCATCTCTTTCTATATAATTGGAATGCTCCCCTCTAGGATTTGAAAGTATCAGAGCAATGGTCATGACAGTTTTGCCAAGACCCATTGCATCTGCTAGGATCTGCAGAGAGAAACAACACATAAATATGTTTTACAATACACTAAGTTCTGCAAGAATAGATTCATCAGCTAATACTGAAGCATAATACTATAGCACTAACAATTGAAATTTGCCACAAACCTCTTTAACGTGTTGTAATAGTAAGCAAGCAAGACTAACACATACATCCTATTTAGGTTAGCTAATAACAAAATTACTTCTTATATCATAGACTATAGCACCACAAAACAGAATTAAGAAACAATATGTCAGGGAAAAATTAAACAATGCTACCTTTGGGAATATAATCTAATATAAAGAAGTATGTGAGTAACCTTTGCAACAGACTTACCCCTCCTCGTGCAGTCTCTGTTACGGTTGGAAATTGAGTTGATGCTTGACCCGTGAAAAGATTAACATATAGCGTAGGTGCTCTCCTGTTAAGATAGTTTCCCTTATTACCAAAATTTAATAAGCATTATGTGCTATTGCACAAAGGACACTGAATAGAACATACTTGTCAATTATGTTGTAGGCACTCCAACAGGGGTCAATAGTTTTTGTTGCTTCATTAGCATCCTTCCCCTTCTCTAATTTAGACATCCAGAAGAGAGCTTGCTTTTGGTATGGTTTTAGTATAGAGACAAGAGTACTTGGAGGCTCTGCTTCCTGTCGTTTCAATTTTATAATCAAATAAGTTATATGCAAATATTAGGATAGCATGAGTAAACACTCAAACAACTCCATGCACTTCTTAGTTACCTCCAAATCAAATGTTTCAGCCGTGCCAATAATTTTGTTCAAGGCAGCCTCCGAAATAGCCTGCTCATCAGTGCCTTGCTCCGGAAATGTTTGGCCCAGCAGAGGAGTCGATTCATCACCACGGTTTTGGTTACCCTAAACCATGTATCCGAACAGATAATAGCAGTAAGAATGAAGCATCAACACAAGGAACAAAGCGACGAGTAACAATGCCAAGCAAGTAGAAGTCACAAGAACAATGCTATTTCTTTCTGCAGCAGTATAAGGCTAGATCCACTTCATAGCAGTCTTACTCAGTTATAAATGGTACAATGCAGGGAAACATGAAAAGGCAGCAAGAAGGCTTATTGCTTACCCTTAAAATTCGCTTCAGCTTTCTTGTGCTGAGTTCATCAAGAGAGAAATCATCCTGTGTATGACAGGGACATTAACATATAAAGAATCAATGACCAAGAACAATATAAAAAGATGAAAAAGAATTGGTTTGATGTGCTACCTTGTTGGATGGCTTTAGTTTGAGCAAATTAAACAGTTGATGAAGAGGGTTGGCAGAAAAATCGACGGTCACAGGACCACTCGTGTTCCAGGATGAGACTTCACCTTCAGTGAACACAGAGCTGTGGATATAGAAGCTGCAGAAACAACTCTCACTCTATCACTCAGCACTAATACAATACAACAAAATCCTGCAAACTAGCAACTAACCAAACAGCAAGAATTGGTCATTACCTAACATAAAGCAAAACCTCTTGCATCAGATTCAGCTCCATTGTTGGGAACACGATTTTCCCCTGAATCTTCACCTTGGACGTGTTCACAAGCGGTACAAGCACATTCGCCCAGTTTGGGGATAGTTTCCCAATCTGTAAACACCATCAATGGCACATTGTTAAGCTTACGATAATTTTGCACAAAAGAAATTAGCGCGTTGCGAGATTGATGGAATAATAACCTCTCCAGCTCGCTTGGTAGAGAAGCGCACAATCTCCGCCAGCGCCGCCGCCTTCTTGGCCGACACCTTCAGCCCACCGTAGCTCCTCCCGTACGAGGGGAAGGCGAAATGGACGATTTCGCCGGCGTCCATCATCCTCCTCCCACGGGTGGTGGAGAGCCCGGTGACATAGGACTTGGCGACGAGGAACCAGTCGCGCTCGACGGGGAAATCGCCGAACTCGGCCTCCGGCGGCGCCACCACCATCCTCAGATCCCTCACCGGAGCAGGCGCAACCGCCCTGGGCGGCCGCTTGTCGCGCATCTCAACGTCCGCAACCACCGGCGGCGGCAGGGCCCGGATGGGCCTCGGATTGAGGTACGGCATCGGGTGGGTCGCCGTGAGGTCCATGCTGTCCGCCTCGTCCTCCAGCGGCCTCTTCTTCGGCCTTGGCACAAGGCTTACGCCGCCGCCC